>JABFTP020000089.1:0-144861 GCA_013387265.2 Cryptolaemus montrouzieri | reverse complement strand
GTAATTCAGTAGGATATGACATCACTGCTGAGTTGGGAGAGTCTGAGGAAAAGAGAAGTAAATTATAAACTGAGAACATGTTTAAGCTATAATGTTGAGAATATTAGTATGAGAGAGGAGTCTGAGGAAAAGAGGAATAAATTAGAGACTAAGAAGAGGATCAAAAGCCTTTGAAATTGGTATAACATAATAATGTGACAACACAAATGATGAGATAAGAAAATGCATTGATGATAGTAGAGAAATAATTCTGACAGCCAAATTCAGAAGTCCTTGGAAAAATGTACCTGCTCATGGTGAATGAAGGATTGGCATTATAGTTCCAATAGTGAGAAAAGACCTGAGCAATTTTCAAGGAACACATACTATTGAGAAACAATTTTAAAGAATTCTAGAAATCAACTAGGGATATAATTGGAAAACAACATAGGAAACAATTAGGAAAAGAAGAAATGTTCTGGATTACATTTTCTATATCAACCAGCTCATAGAAGAGAACAGACTAAAGGACAAAATATAATTTGAGGTGATCTTTAATCTGAGGAAGGCTTTTGACAGAGAATTGAGAATAGTACTGAAAGCGTTTAAGGAAAAGAGGAGTGAATTATGCACTTATGATAGTGACACCTGGAAAAATGTGCTAGCTCATATTAATTGGAGGATTGCCATTATAGCTCCAATACCCAAAAGTAACCAAGCAAATTTCAGAAGACTTACACTATTGCAAAAGAATTTTAGGTAAGATTAGATTTCCAAACCAAACTGAAAGGATAAATTGAAATACAACTTAAAAAATACACTTTCCAGGAATGCAAGAAGTTTGTGATATTGACATTTTACCATCAACCAGTTAAGAAATATTTGATCTGGAGAAAGCTTTCGGCAGAATGCTGAAAAGAATAGTAAGTGAGAGAACTCTAAGGAAAAGAGGAGTGAATTATAGACGGAGAAAGAGTATCGAAAGCCTTCAAGAATGGCATATCAGTATAATGTACAACAATGTCATATATATATATATATATATATATATATATATATATATATATATATATATATATATATATATATATATATATATATATATATATATATATATATATATATATATATATATATATATATATATATATATATATATATATATATATATATATATATATATATATATATATATATATATATATATATATATATATATATATATATATATATATATATATATATATATATATATATATATATATATATATATATATATATATATATATATATATATATATATATATATATATATATATATATATATATATATATATATATAAAAGATGAAAGAACTTAAAATTGGTGTTTTACCAGGATATATAACAAGGTACAAAACCTTTCGAAAGACAATGTATGGTACATAAGGGAAGAAGAGATCTGACTGCAATATTCAGAACGGCTTGAGACAGTTTAACAGCTCATAATAATTAAAGGATTTACAGTTGAAAAACAATACTGTAAAAGAAGACTACAGGAACTGACAAAATTCTGAAGGACTTGCATTAATGCTAAACTCTTCAAAAGACTTCTTCGAAGGAAAGTGAGAAAGTTCTATGTAAAACAACTTGAGAAAAACACACTCTTCATATAAGGAAGAAGTGTATTCAGGATTTCCACATTTAACCATCTTGTAGAGAATAACAAATTGAAAGAAGAGAAAATATTTACGGTTTACCCTAGTCTGGAGAAGGATTTCGACAGAACACTGAGAAGAACAGAATGAGAGTCTTAGGACTTAGGAAAGTCTTAGAAGTGATGTATAAACTGAGAAAGAATAGCAGAAGTCTAATAAAGTAATTCAGGAGGATATGACATCAAAGTTGAGATTAGAAAATGAATCGAATATAGGGGAAAAAGAAAACAGCAACTCAGCAAATTTTTAAGAACCTTTACTATTGGGAAACAATATGAAAGAATTCTATAAACCAAACAGAGATATAATTGGAAAACAACATGGAAAACATACACTTCTGGAGTGGAGAAAGTGTTCAGAATAACATTACCACTATTAACCAGCTTGGAGATTAACAAACTAAAAGACAAGAAGATATTCCTTGCTTTCCTTTATCTGGGAAGGCTTTTGAAAAAAAACTGAGAAGAGTAAACTGGGAGATTCTAAGGAAAAGAGAAGTGAATTATAGACTGTGGAAGAGTATGAAAAGCCTTGAAATGGGTAAATCAGTATATTATTTTAATACCTTAGTTAGGATGAGAAAATGAACTGAAGATAGGAGAAGAATCATGACAGCAATATTCAGAATAACAATATTTTATTATCAGTTCATATGTACAGCAAGTTAGCTTGGTGGCAGTGAAGTAAGATATTAGTCTCAATACTTAATTTTTCATTAGTATGTGGAAAGTTCTTTACACATGACCGTTTTCATTTTCCTTCAACTGATACTAGCATTATTACTGGGATATAAAAGAGCAATTTAAAAATAACAGTCAAATTGTTAATTTGAACTTTCTCACAAACTGTTAGAAAGTTTGACTTCTTCATAAATGTTTCTGTCATCAATATAAACTACATGTTTGCCTTTGAATTAGAGAAATGATTGAAAAACAACATGAAAAACACACTTCAAGAAAGGGAGAAGAGTTCAGGATCACAAATTCATTATAGACCAGCAAATAGAGAACAACATATTTAAGGACAAAATATAATTATAGGTTTTCTCTGATGTGGGGAAGGCTTTCAAGAGAGTACTGAGGAGAATACTATGGGAGAGTTGGGAGAGTCTAGGGAAAAAAGGAGTGAATTATGAACTGAGAACGTGTTTAAGCTAGAATGTTGAAAATAGTAGTATGAGAAAGGAGTCTGAGGAAAATAGGAGTAAATCAGAGACTAGAATATTATCAGAAGCCTTTGTAATTGGTATATCATAATAATGTGACAACACAAATGATGAGATGAGAAAATGCATTGATGATAGGAGAAAAAGAATTCTGACGGCAAATTCAGAAGGGATATAAAAAATGTACCTGCTCTTGATGAATGAAGGAATGGCATTATAGTTCCAATAGGGAGAAAAAACCTGAGCAAGTTTCAAAGAACTTATACTATTGGGAAACTATCTGAAAGAATTCTAAGAATCAACTAGGGATATCATTGGAAAACAACATAGGGAACAATCAGGAAAGGAAGAAATGTTCTGGATTACATTTTCACCATCAACCAGCTCATAGAAAAGAACATACTAAAGGACATAATATAATTTGAGGTATTCTTCAATCTGGGGAAGACTTTCGACAGAGAATTGAGAATAGTACTGAATGAGTGTAGGGAAAAGAGGAGATAATTATGCACCTATGATAGTGACACCTGGAAAAATGTGCTAGCTCATATTAATTGCAGGATTGCCATTATAGCTCCAATACTAAAAAGTAACCAAGAAAATTTTAGGAGACTTACACTATTGCAAAAGAATTTTAGGAACCAAACTGAAAGGACAAATTAAAATACAACTTAAAAAAAACTATTTTCAGGAATGCAAGAAGTTTGTGAGATTGTCATTTTACCATCAACCAGTTATAGAGAAGAGCAGACTAAAAGACAAAATACTTGTTCTGGAAAAAGCTTCGGCAAGATGGCAGAAAAGGGTAGTAAGTGAGAGGAGCCTAAGGAAAAGAGGAGTAAATTATAGACTGAGAAATAGTATCAAAAGCCTTTGAGAATGGTGTATCAGTAAAATGTGGCAATAATGTTGATATAAGAAAATGCATCGCAGATAAGGGAAGGAAAATCCTGACAGCTATATTCAGAAAATATTGGAAAAATGTATCTGCTCATATGAATGGTGTATTGGCCTTGTATTTCCAATAGGGAAAAGAGACCTGGGCAAATTTGAAGGATCTTATACTATTGAGAAACTATATCAAAGAATTCTAGAAACCCAACAGAGATATAATTGGAAAACAACATAGGAAAAACTCTTCAGGAAAATATGAAATACAGAACACAGATGAAAGCATTTAACAAGGAAACAGTATTCATGATGACCAAGATTACTCAATAGTATTAGTTGAGGAAATATATATATGGAAATATATATATATATATATATATATATATATATATATATTTATATACACTCGGAGGCAAAATTAGCGGAACACTCGAAAATTTAACCAAAGTCGAAGTCCGAAATTTTTTTCCTAATTCTCAACCGATTTAGATGATTTTTTCGGCAAGTTATAGATCAACTCTTCTGGTTTGTAGAAATTATAAGAGAAAACCAAAAAAATTTGAAAAAATTTTATACGGGGGCAAAACAAAAAGTGTTTTTTTTTTCAAAAATTCGTAACTCCCAGAGGAATTTCGTGGTCCGAGTTGAAACGTACCATATCATGGTCTGTCAAGGCACATCTTCCCACAGTAACGCCCTTCTAGTTTCATGCATTCATCTCTTTTTTTACAAGAGATATCCAATTTGAAGCGAAAAGTCACAAATTTCAAGAATTTATTTTTAATCTCGCGTAGGTGCATAACATCGGAGGTTAGCCAAAAAATAAAATCGAAATTAGAGAAGCGGAAATCTAACGAAATGAAAATTTTTGAAGTTCACTGGCCAATTTCACGCTCCGGGAGAACTCGAAGTACACTGAAAAAAATCGTTGATGTTGCACATGTATTTTTGAATTTTTTTGTGTGCCACTCTATAATAATTATCATTTCTGTCAAAAATTGAGAGCAAGTGTGTATCCTGGCGATACACTCGTGAAATGAAATGAACATGTTGAGAAAAATGTTCATGATGACCCACAAAAAAAAACATTTGATATTAGTAGCGAGTATGACCCCCCCGAGCTCTCATTACAGCGCGCATATGATTTCGCATACTCCCAATGATGTTGTCTATCATCTGTTGAGGTATGTTGTCCCACTCTCCCACCAAAGCCAATGTCAGCTCTACAACGTTGCCTGGATTCTGTTGTCGAACCCTTCTTCCAAGAATGTCCGAAACGTGTTCGATCGGTTTCAAATTCGGTGACCGCGACGGCCAGTCCATTCGTGTGATCCCAACTTCATTGAGATATTCTATCACTATGCGCGCAGTATGAGGGGGCGCGTTATCGTGCATAAAAAGGAAATTCTCCCCTATGTGAAGAGCAAAAGACAAAACATGGGGCTCCAGGATTTCTGTTATATACCGATGGGCATTAAGTAATCCATAGCCAATAGTCTCCAGTTCTGTTCGTACTCCCAAGCATATGCCACCCTATTTCATAACTGACCCTCCACCGTATTGCTCAGTTCCTTGATTGTACCGTTCCCCTCGATGCCTCCATATTCTATCTCTACCATCCACGAAAATCACACAATATCGGCTCTCATCACTAAAAAAAAATCGTCTCCACCGATTGATTGTCCATGCTACATGCTCCCTAGCAAACGCCAATCTTGCTACCCGATGGGCTCTATCGAGTCTTGGTGCTCTTGCTTGAGCGTATGATCTCAGACCAACTTCATTTAATCGTCTTCTGACTGTCCTCACACTGACGTTAATGTTATCCACTGCTTGTAAAAGGTTACGTGCCGGAACAGCAGTAAGACGAGGATTTCTTATGGTTTGATTGACGATAAAACTGTCATGTATAGCGCGGGTTGCCCGATTTCTTCCTTGTCCTCGCCTCCTCGCGTACAATCCAGTTTCCCTATAACGTCGGTAGATTCAATGGATAACTGACGTCGAGACACCCAACATGGTACCGACTGAGCGGTAGGTGCGCCCTTCCTCGATCAATGTAACTGCCCTTGCTACTGAGGTTGGTGGTAAATCTCTCATTCTGAATGAAAATACCGTTTCGAATCGTAAACAGTACAAAATCACAAAACACCGCAACCGATCGAATTTGTATCAAATCTAAAAATGGAAAACTCTCATTCTTTAAACAAGTGCAAATGTGGTCATATACAAAAAAACGTGTGTTGTATTTCATATTTGATAAAAAAAGGTGTGCACAAGTGTAAATGAAAAGTTTTATCAATGGTCCCAGAATTCGGTAGTGTATTTGAATACCTACCGACTGTTATCTCCTATGAATTCCTAATTTTCATCAAGTTAACCAAATTGTCATCAATAACTAATGCAATTCGAACATAAAAATCGCAAACGACAATTTCGACACGCCCGAGTGATAATAAGAAAGTTCGAAATTGATAGACGAACTTTAATGTCAATTTCTTGATTCAATGGAATTTCTCAGAAATGGTGATTGTCCACTTGAAATTGAATATATATTTTGCAAAAATAGAAATAAACGCATGAAACAGGAGGGGCGTTACTGTAGGAAGATGTGTCTTGACAGACCATGATATTGTACGTTTCAACTCGGACCACGAAATTCCACAGGGTGTTAGGGATTTTCGACAATGAAAACACTTTTAGTTTTGCCCCCGTATAAATTTTTTTTTGTTTTTTCATATAATTTCTACAAAGCAGAAGAGTTGATCTATAACTTGCCGAACAAATCATCTAAATCGGTTGAGAATTAGGAAAAAAAAATATATATATATATATATATATATATATATATATATATATATATATATATATATATATATATATATATATATATATATATATATATATATATATATATATAATTCTGTGAAGATTTAGTGAGAGAATGTGGGTTGTGGATCTAGGTCATCAGTTGTACTGAGACTGATATATAGTTAACATTATTGTAATGTATATGAAGGGTCATAACGTAATTTACAAATTTGTCGATACTTGAATCTTATTTCTGCTTTCGACAAGAATACTTCAATTCTGAAGATGTTTGTTTTTCTGGTAAGCAAATTGTGAGAATTTTTGTCAATTTGAAGTTGTACAAAAAAGTTATGTACAGGCCAATCTTATCAGGTAAACTTTCTATGTATTCAGTAGTGTTCCTTTATTCCATTACTAAGTTCTCGCCTTCATCTTTTAGATACGTTCAAGAAATTTAAATTTGAGGAGAATTTTCAGTTTCTATTTCATTAAGATGCTTGAGCAGTAATTCGCCCATCTTGCTGTTTCAAGCTCATATTTTTGTTTTAATTTTAATGCTTCCACAATAGGAGAAAGTTGATATTTTCTAATTGAATTGGGATTGTAGTGAATAGTGTTTAAGTTTGTATGGTTGATGAGTTAGTATCCGTAAAACAATACTAGAAGCTGCGTTACCATAAGGATGTGTTAAGCAATATATGAGAGAGTTCCATATAACATAAAGAACTATTGAATATAAATATCAGTGTATCTAATGAGACGTTCATTATAGTTAAAGCTAGATATGAAAAGGCGTTCAGTATATTTTGCGTTTAGTGTATTAGGCGATTTTGTTTATCAGGCGTTTGTATATATAGGGCGTTTTTGTATATTAGGCGTTTCGTCTATTAGACGTGTTTGTATATTAGGCGTTCAGATATAAAATGCGATCTTAATGGGCTCACTAGTCCATATAATACTAAAGCAGTAAGACTTCTTTCGAGGAGAGGACGGTTGGACTTTGAACCGGGCGGGAAGAGAGTGTCGGCGCGAAAAGCGGGGTCCGTAGGCCCCCGCGAATAATCTTTTTCCGGTAGAGAAACGTCTGAGGAAGATCTGAGCAAAATTGGGAGTCCCTGGCTCGAACGACGGCGGCGCGACGTTTTTTCGAAAAATTTCGCCGAAATGTCGCCCCGGGCGAACGGAACGTCGAAACGGCGAGATTTCTGCAGAATCGATAACTCGGATCTTTCGGAGGGTGATCGAAGAGGTCGATCGGGTGAAAATTCCGGGAAAAAGTTCCGAAAAAGCGAAGATAAAATACGTCTCCGAAATCTCCGGGATAAAGGGGATAATTTCTATGGACTTTTGCAGCTATACAATATATTTCTATCGCCTTCGATCGCTACGAAACCTGAAAGACGAAAAAGCCTTGAGTTTCAAATTTTATGCAGCAATAGTTAGTTTCTCATAAAACCATGGGAAAACGAAAAAATCTTCCATCGAACGGAAGGCTATCGGCCGACTTTCGCAAAGTTTCGCTCTACTTTCCATATTCCGAAAATCTCCGACAGCCAGAAATTCGTGAAATTAACAAACCTCGAGCTGTCAAAATGCGGGTATTTGTTTTAACCATCCTACTCAAACGGGGTCACCGGGAGAAAAGATTCAACCTTCGAACGATTTCTACATATCTCGAGATCGGGTCCTCGATGAGAAATCGACATGTCACGACTTAATTTTCAAGTTTGGGACGGTTTTTGAGACCTACATTTTCGAAGAATAGAACGGAAACACGGGGGTGGAGCCAGTCACCGCTCCTACTGCCCTTTATATCGCTATTCAATGTCGGAAGTGAGCGTTACCAACGTGTAAAATTCAATTATCTCTCTCTCTTCTGAACGAAAATAGTGAAATGGAAATAGTTAGTAGCTTTGATTTTCACCAACATAATTTCGGTACTAGCAACATCTAGAATATAGTGATCTCTCTCTTCTGAATGACAATCGAATCTAACCTTATTTCAATAAGCCCTATATTCGGTCTGTCAAAACAAGTGATTCCGAATTTTATTTGTATGAAATGTTTGACGAAACTTGAAATAAACTTTTAGAGGTAAGTGAACGTAGTTTGATGTTTATTTTATCCATGTTAATGTATAATTTGTTTAAGGAAAGAAACGATAGATTTTCAAAATTCATAAATTTAACATTCTGTGGTTATTCTAACCTAAACAATATGATTCAAACGAAATTTTATAATACAAAGGAATTAAGGAGACTTTCAATAATGTTTGAAAGGTAAGTGAAGGTAATTTGAGGTTTATTCATGTAATTTAATGTATATTTCTTAGGCATTCTCAAGAAATGTACTCAGAATTCACATATTTCATTTTTCTTTCTTGGTTATTTTAACCTCTTTGCATTGAAAAATGTCCTGGAATTACTAGGATTTTTAACGAATCAATTGGAGGATCTTACAAAATGATGGGAGATATCTTTCGAGTTGTTATTAATAGGTATTGAGCTCTTTTATATAATAATATTTTTTCTGGAAGGAATTCAATAAAGTTTTCGTTAGGTCTTTCAGAGTATGTATCATATGAATATTGAAAGCTATCTTCTTAAGGCTATATGTGTATTCAAATATTTCAAGCTGGATGTCAATATGACCGTGCCATTTCAAATTGAATTTTCGTTTCAGTTTTTCCAAGTGGAAGTTTCTATTCTACAATTATTCCAATGTAAAAGTTAATGAGATTCAATATGTTTGACAATGTTCAAGTTTGTACCAAAGAAAATAAGATCTCAAATTTGCACAAAAGGTAATTGTTGTGAGTTCCTTCCATTCGTAGTGACTAATCTATACTGACCAATATGATTCAAACGGATTGTTATAATAAAAAGTTAAGGAGACTTATAATAATGTTTGAAAGGTAAATGAATGTAATTTGAGGTTCATTCATGTATTTTAATGTATGTTTTTTAGGCATGCTCAAGAAATGCTCCTAATTTACATATTTCATTTTACTTTCATTGTTATTTTAACCTCTATGCATAGCAAAATGTTCTGGAAATACTAGGATTTATTAACGAATCAATTGGAGGATCTTACAAAATGATGGAATATCCTTCGAGTTGCTATTAAGGTATTGAGCTCTTTTGTATGATAATATTTTTTCTGGAAGGAACTCGATAAAATATTCGTTAGGTTAGGCTATATTATTATTATTAAAATATTTTAAGCTGGATGTTAATTTGACCGTGTCATTTCAAATTGAATTTCCGTTTCAGTTTATTCATGAGAAAGTACATTTCTATTCTACAATTATCCAAATGTAAAAGTTGATGAGATTTAATGTGTTTGACAATGTTCAAGTTTGAACCAAAGAAAATAAGATTTCAAATTTGCACAAAAGGTAATTATTGTGAGTTCCCTCTATTCATAACTCATAGTTACTGTTTCTCAGGAAATTTTATCAAGGTTGTTGAATGAATGACAAGAATTCCTCATTGATTTGAAGTTGAAAGTTTCTCTGTTATAGGTATCTGATAGTGAGAAACATGATGTTCAAATCTATATAAGTTGCATAAAGGAAGTTTTATTTTGTACAACCACAACTTTCAATCGAAGATTTATGAAAGTCACAGGAAACATGCTGCAGCTTATGTGAATCATATTTTGGAAAAAATACTACTTGGAGAATGCCTTGCAATTTGACAATTTTTGTAATAGGTAGTTGTACTATAGGTATTTCATATAATTGTGTAAAGTGAGTGTGTTCATCACGTAATATGGAAATATGAAGTTGTTTTAATGCAATTTCTTCCTTTCATTTTCATTTCATAGTATATTATAAGGTTTCACTAGAAATTGAATTGAAGAGAAGTAAAATTGAAGAATAGAAATTTCAATAATCAGAGAGCAAGTTAATAAGATGTCTGCTCGAAATCAACTGCCAACTCGACAGTTAAGTATCTAGGAAATTAACAGTTGCAAGAAACAGTCACACTAAAACTGATATATAGTTAACATGATTGTATTGTATATGAGGATCCATAATGTAAATGACGAATTTGTGGATCTCATTCCTGCTCTCCACAAGAGCCCTTCAATTCAGAAGATGTTTGTTTTTTCTGATAAACAAATTGTGTAAATTTTGGTCAGTTTGAATTCATACAAAATAGTTACGTATAGGGCAATCACATAAGGTGAAATTTCTATATATTCAGTTTTGTTCCTTTATTTGATTACTAATTTCTCGCTTTCGTCTTTTGCATACTCCCAAGAAAGTTTAATTTGATAAGAACTTTTATTTTCTATTTCATTAATATACTTGAAAAGTAATTCTTCCATCTTGAGGTTTCAGGCTCATATTTGTTGTTTATGATATTCATGAATCTTATTGATTATGTCTGTTTTTTTGGATCTCGCTAAGGCCTTTGATACCGTCTACCACAGAAAATTATTGTAAGCCTTGAATAAGATTGGAATAAGGGGGAATGTTCTACGCCGTTTTGAGAGTTACTTGAATGAGAGAAAGCAGATTGTTATTTTGAACAGAGAAATGAATGATGAAAAAATGATTAAATTTGGTATACCACAGGGCAGCGTGCTAGGCCCAGTACTTTTTTGATATATATTAATAGCTTGCTTCAGCTGAATTTGAATGGGACTATAGTCAGTTCCGCAGACGATTCCACTCTAATAGTTGAGGGGGATAGTAGGGACGAAACAAAGGAAAAGGCGGAAGAGGATATGAGAGATATAGTAAGATGGATGAATGCAAAGCTGCTCATAATCAATTTTGATAAGACTAAATTCTTACCTTTTTCATGCTACAATTGCAATATGCCATTTTTTAAAACTTTAGATGTTTCTGAAAAAAGGAAAGTAGGCCAAGCTGTCACTTATAAGTGTTTGGGAATTGTTTTTGATAGCCATCTAAGGTGGGACCATCATATTTGTACCGTAGTTGCAACTCTTCGCGATGTGCTGTACAGATTCAAATACCTCAAAAATGTTCTTGATCAAAAAGCTTTGATGTAGATTTACTACGGACTTGTACACTCTAGATTATGCTATGGTATTCTGAACTGGGGAGCTGCAATGGCTGAGCTTATAGCTTGTATCGAGGTTCTACAAGAAAAGTTTTTAAAAATCATCTTTAATGAGGGAAATAGCCTACTTCACGTCTGTATGATGAAGCTAGGATCTTGGATATTCGTCAAATGTTTGCATTCTCATGTATCATACATTTGTATCGGAATGCATACTTACTGGAGGAGTCTCATCATACCTATGAAACAACATAAATTTGTCCATTGGCCAGTTAAATTTTTTTTTTGGGGGCCTCGACTTGCTTTGGCAATGGCAATGCTTTGGCATTGTCAATAAGAAATGTTACTGACATGAGGAAGTTTAAATTTGAGTGAAGAAGATTATCCTTTGTAATGGTAGGGATAAAATTCATGATCTCATAGAGTTGAGAAATTAATATATTTTTTTTGTTGAATCTGAGTTTTTCTGTTTGAAATTTGTTTTCACTCTTTATTTTGTTTAGCGGATTAGTGTCGGTGTGTTAGGTTTACTTCAGGAAAAAATTAGATTAGTACACTGCAGACAGTCATATGACTTTGCAGTTTTATGTTTATTTTCTGAGTTTATTGTCAACAACCTGGTTTTTATAACTTATGTACACACAAATATATATATAATATATAATATATAAATATATTCAATACTTTTGGAACTGAAAAAAATTTGGAATATTGTGAAATAATACTAGAGTTGTTGCTGATTGAATTTCTATGCCTGAAGGGTGATTGAACAATTTTTTTTTTCGAATCAATGTTGAAATGTTTTTAATTTCATCTTATCAACAGGAGAAAGTTGAGATTTTCAAATTGAATGTATACCTTTGAATTGGGATAGTAGTGAACAGTGTTGAAATTTGTGTGGTTGATGAGTTAGTATCCATAGAACAATACTGGAAGCTGCGTTACCCTAATGACTGAGGTAATATATGAGAGATTTCCATGTAACATAAAGAACTATTGAGAAAAATATGAATAATGAAATAAATATAAAAAGTCGTTCAGCATAGATAGAGTTGGATATGAAGAGGCGTTCAGTATACTAGGCATTTAGTATATTGGTTGTTTAATTGACGATATAGCGGACTGTTTTTTTATTAGAAGAAGCTGTTACAATCTTCCTATTTCATGTGGAAACCCTGCTTCTTTCTTTCGTAAAGATACTCGCAACAATATGATCGAAAATATATGATACGATAAGATAAGTAAGAGAAAAGACTTACCAATTTGGTGTACAGGAAATGCGAGAGCAACAAAAAAAGGAAAGCAATGACAGTTTTTCGTTTTTCTTGTAGAAGAATTTTCGCCCTCGTCGATATGAAAGTTTTCTACGATTCGGCACTTTCACTCACACACCGGATACGTTTTTAAATTGTGAAATATTAATTTTATTAAAATGTGGTTCGTCTTCTTGAGTGCGTATATTTCTCCTTGTGTCTTGTGTTGTATGCAGGTTCTCTGCTCACTTGATGTTGAGCATTGTTGACAAGGTGTAAGGAAGGAAGGTAGAACGGAAGAAGGTAAATCTAAATTTTGAAAAAAGATATTTTCAAACAAATATATGAAATTAAGCCAAAAACTTGATTTGAGAACAGGCCGCGACATGTGCAAGTGGTTGAAAAATAAAATAAAATATACTGAATAATCAAATTTTGAATTGTTAATAAGAAAATGAGAACTATAAATTGAAGAAAAATGAAATAAAAGAAAATTTATGGAAGTGGTAACCAAACATTGGCTATTCAGATATAAAATATATAGCCTCGAGTTTCGCAGTTTCCGCCGCAATGGTTAGATTCTCATGAAATCATGGGAAAACGGAAAAATCTTCCGTCATTCGAAGAGTTTTCGGCCGACTTTCGCAAATTTTGTCTCTACTTTCCTTTTTCCGACAATCTCGGACGCCCAGAAATTCGCGAAATTAACAAACCTCGAGATGTCAAAATACGGGTTTTTGTTTTAACCACCCTATTTAAACGGGGTTTCCCGGGAGAAAAGATTCGACCTTCGAACGATTCCTACATATATCTAGATCGGGCCCCCGACGTGAAATTTTAATTTCACGATTTAATTTTCGAACTCGGGACGGTTTTTGAGACCTACATTTTCGAAGAATAGAACGGAAACACGGGGGCAGATCCTATCACCCTCCCTTACTTTCTTTAAACCGCCGTTTCGCAATCTGACAAGGCAAAGAAGAAGAAGTTTTAAAGAGGACCGTACCCGGAAACATAGGTGAAAAGACTAGACTCTTATATTCCATCTATTCTCTCACTAAACGATCGAATATCCGTCCCGTCCGATGGACATCGTCGTGTACGGCGATCTTTGCATCGTTGAACATCGGTTTCATCGTACCAAGGCAAATCAAAAGAAGAGGAGAAGAAGAATTGTTGATATTGTGAGATTGTTTACGTTAAATTAACATAACCTCAAATAATCATTCCAAGGTAAGTGAACGTAGTTTAACGAATATTTGATATATCGTAATGTATGTATGTAATGTAAGAATCCACATATTTCATATTTACATTCTGGTCTAATCTTTGTATTCCAAAGAGAGAAAACAATAATAAAAAGGTATTTTATACTGAATTTTGTGTTAATCTCTATTGAATTTTTGTTTCAGTTTATAAACGATGAATTATGTTTTTATCTTCAATGAAAATGTAAATGGAATTCAATGTATTTGAAGTAAAGTTATTCAAGTTGAAAAGTATGAAAGTGACTCTTTCAAAGCGAGTTTTTACTTTGTGTGCATATAAGTAGTTTTTTAATGAAATATTTATTGTAAGATTTCATTCCACTTGATAACAAGAGAGAATTAATTCCACCCACTGTAAACAGGTTGGAAATTAAATGAAAAATAAGCATAGACAATAATTAGCAATAACAAGAAAGTTTCAAGTAAATAATGTAAAGAAAAATGTAATACATCCCAGTTCTCTGATAATAATCTTCGTAGATATTTTTGTGTAAGTAAACCAGTCTGATTAATATAATAATTAATAGTTACAATAGATTCGTAACTCTGAAGGAAATAGATCAAGTAAATTACCTGCAATTCTTAACTTCAAAATTTATTTATTGAACAATTCTTCATATAGCTGGAATGAAAAATTGAGGTTTTCAGGACATTCCAATATTTAAATAACACATAAGGTACATGTTCTGATCTGCTTCTGTTTAAAACACATTCTTCTGTATTTTAAGAAATTTATTCAAAGCTGTTCACCGAATAACAGATAGGCTATACATTTAGAATCTAAAGTTTTTTTTATTGGATTTTGTGGAAAACTCTAAAAATCAGGAGAAGCAAATTATGAAGCTTAATTACAACAGGAACTTTCAGTTTGAGAAAATGACTTAATTTGTGAAAATGCAATTACTTCTTGAAAAATGCTGTGTAGAGTTGATGAATTTCGTTAAAGATAAATATTTTCATACGTTATATGATGTTTTAGTCTAGTTTGCTCATATATATATATATATATATATATATATATATATATATATATATATATATAGGGGTTTTACCCCGACGAGTTGCTCATATATCTGTTCATGCAATCGAACTGATTTCATGAAAAATATAAATCCACCACCCGGTAATTAATACCATTGCCAGGCAATGATTATAATTAAAACATATCCTGGAGTAATTATATATTAGGATAACGTTAAATGTTATGAGAATATATCAATCTACCAGAATATATACATACTATAGCATCATCAGACAATGATATCAATGTACCAACGAGTAGTGTCAGAGGCTTTCTCCCGGAAAAATCCAGTGTACGGACCTTAGTCAAGTAACACTGAATGTAACTCATTAATAGTTTCCTTTGTGTGAAGTGGTGAACGATCGAATAGAATACTGCTCTGAATATAAATATGACAAAATTGTCAGTTAATTATATTACATTTATATAAACAAATAAATAAAATATGAAATGAGATTCTGAGCAGTATAAACTAAAGAGAAAACCTATGACTCTACCTCATTATTATTTTCGGAAAGAAACCTACGAAGAATATTACAAGATTTGATGACTGTTATCTTTTGTAACTGTTCAAACAAATTTCTCTTCAGACCCAAAATCTCAATACTTTTGTGAAGATTTCTAGGAATAACGCCTGTTGTAGAAATAATAATCGGTAGAATAAATATTTTCTTCATTTTCCACATTTTTTAATCTCGTCGCCAAGCATCATATATTTAGAAATTTTTCATTGTATTTATTTTGTATATTATGTGTGTCGGGTATAGCAATATCAATTATATATGTTATTTGATTCTGTTTATCATTAAGAACGATATCTGGTCTATTGTGTTTTACAGCTCTGTTGCACAGAATTGTTTTATCAAAATAAAGTTTATATTTGTCATTTTCATATATATATATATATATATATATATATATATATATATATATATATATATATATATATATATATATATATATATATATATATATATATATATATATATATATATATATATATATATATATATATATATATATATATATATATATATATATATATATATATATATATATATATATATATATATATATATATATATATATATATATATATATATATATATATATATGCAAAAAAAATGCTGTAGAGTTGATGAATTTCGTTAAAGATAAATATTTTCATACGTTATATGATGTTTTAGTCTAGTTTGCTCATATATATATATATATATATATATATATATATATATATATATATATATATATATATATATATATATATATATATATATATATATATATATATATATATATATATATATATATATATATATATATATATATATATATATATATATATATATATATATATATATATATATATATATATATATATATATATATATATGTTTATGTATATCCATAAAGAAGTAAAAGTTCAAAGAACTTAAAATTGGTGTTACCAGGATATATAACAAGTAACAAATCCTATCATGAGACAATGCATGGTACATAAGGGAAGAAGAGATCTGACTGCAATATTCAGAAGTACTTGAGAAAGTTTAACAGCTCATAATAATTGAAGGATTTATATTTGAAAAACAATACTGTAAAAGAAGATTGCAGGAACTGTGAAAATTCTGAGGGACTTTCATAAATGCTAATTTCTTCGAAGAAAAGTGAGAGTTCTATGTAAAACAACTTAAGAATCACACTCTTCATATAAGGAAGAAGTGTATTCAGGATTTTCACAATCAACCATCTTATAGAGAATAACAAATTGATCGACGAGCAAATATTCATGGTTAACCCTCATCTGGAGAAGGCTTTTGACAGAATACTGAGAAGAGAAGTAAGAGAGTCTTAATGTTATCCAGAACATTTCTTTCGTTCCTGATTGTATGCTATGTTGTTTTTCAATGATATCTCTAATTTTTGAATTTTGGAGGCTTTTATTTGGTAAAATTCCATTATCAATAATAAAAAACAAGTACTGTGTTTTAAGGAATTTAGTTAATAATTGCGATTCGTAACGCGTTTCACTACACCGTAGCTTCTTCAGACGAATATTTCATTCGTCTGACTGAGAAAGAGTATCAAAAGCCTTTAAGAATGGTATATCAGTAAAATGTGACAACCATGTTGATGAAAGAAAATGCATCAAAGATAGGGGAAGAAGAATCCTGACAGCTATATTCAGAAAGGATTGGGAAAATTTATCTGCTAATATGATTGTAGTATTGGCATTGTATTTCCAATGACGAAAATAGACCTGCGCAAATTTCAAGGACCTTATACTATTGAGAAATTATTTCAAAGAATTCTAGAAAACCAAACAGAGATATAATTGGAAAACAACATAGGAAAAACTCTTCAGGAAGGGAAGAAATACAGAACAGATTGAAGCATCCAAAAAAGAAGGAAACAGTATTCATGATGACCAAGATCACTCAACAGTAACGGTTGAGGAAATCAGTTGTACTGAGACTAATATATAGTTAACATCATTTCAATATAGATGAAAGTTCATAGCGTAATTACGTGATTTACAAATTTGTGGATACTTGAATCTTATTTCATGCTTTCGACAAGAACACCTCAATTCAGAAGCTGTTTGTTTTTCTGGTAAGCAAAATGTGTGAATTTTTGTCAATTTGAAGTTAAACAAAATAGTTATGTCCAGGGCAACCATATATGGTAAACTTTCTATGTATTCAATAGTGTTCCTTCATTTCATTACTAAGTTCTCGCCTTTATCTTTTAGATACGTTCAAGAAATTTTAATTTGAGGAGAATTTTCAGTTTCTATTTCATAAATATTCTTGAGAAATAATTCCTATATCTTGCTGTTTTGAGCTCATAGAGTTTTTTCAATTTTAATGCTTTCTCAATTGGAGAAAGTTGATATTTTCAAATTGAATTGGGATAGTAGTGAATAGTTTTAAATTTGTATGGTTGATGAATCAGAATCCGTAAAACAATACTGGAAGCTGCGTTACCCATACGGATGTGTTAAGCAATATATTAGAGAGTTCCAATTAACATAAAGAACTATTAAATATAAATATCAGTGTATCTAATGAGACGTTCATTATAGTTAGAGCTGAATATGAAATGGCGTTCAGTATATTTTGCGTTTAGTGTATTAGGCATTTTTGTATATAAGGTTTTTGTATATTAGGCGTTTTGTATATTGGGGTTTTTTATATATTGGGCATTTCGTATATTAGGCGTTTTTGTATATTAGGCGCTTAGTATATTAGCTGTTAAGGTATAAAAGGCGATCTTAATGGGCTCACTCGAGTTTCACATTTCGCGCCGCAGTAGTTAGATTCTCAGCAAACCACGGGAAAACGGAAAAATCTTCAATCGAACGAAGAGCTATCGGCCGACATCAGCTAAATTTTTCTTCTTCCGAAAATCTCCGACGGCAAGAAATTCGCGAAATTAGCAAACCTCGAGCTGTCAAAGTAGGGGTTTTTATTTTAATGATCCTACTTAAACGGGGTCACAGAGAGAAATGATTCCACCTTAGAACGATTCCTACATATCTCGAGATCAGGTCCGCGAAGATAAGTCTTTAGTGTAAGACTTGATTTTCCAATTTGGGACAACTTTTGAGACTAATACTTTCGAGAAAAAGACCGGAAACACGGAGGCGGAGCTAGTCACCGCTCCTTCTGCTCCTTTATCATTATTCTATGACGGAAGTCAGCGTTACCAACGTGTAAAATTTAATGCTCTCTCTCTTCTGAACGAATTATGTGAGATGGAAATAGTTAGTAACTTTAATTTTAACAATATAATTTCGGTTCTAACAACATCTAGAATATAGTGCCCTCTCTCTTCTGAGTGACAATCTAATCTAACCTTATTTCAATTGGTCTTATATTCGATCTGTCGAAATAAATAATTCCGAATTGTTTTAAATGAAAAGTTTGATGAAACTTGAAATGAACATTTAGAGGTATATATATATATATATATATATATATATATATATATATATATATATATATATATATATATATATATATATATATATATATATATATATATATATATATATCTATCTGTTTATGCAATCAAACTGATTTCATGAAAAATATAAATTCACCACCGGTAATTAATACCATTGCCAGGCAATGATTATAATCAAAACATATATAGGAATAATTATATATTAGGATAACGTTAAATGTTATGAGAATATATCAATCTACCAGAATATATACATACTATAGCATCATCAGACAATGATATCAATGTACCAACGAGTAGTGTCAGAGGCTTTCTCAAGCAAAATCCAGTGTACGGACCTTAGTCAAGTAACACTGAATGTTACTCATTAACAGTTTCCTTTGTGTGAAGTGGTGAACGATCGAATAGAATACTGCTCTGAATATAAATATGGCAAAATTTTCAGTTAATTATATTACATTTATGTAAACAAATAAATAAAATATGAAATGAGATTCTGAGCAGTATAAACTAAAGAGAAATCCTATGACTCTACCTCATTATTATTTTCGGAAAGAAACCTACGAAGAATATTACAAGATTTGATGACTGTTATCTTTGTAACTGTTCAAACAAATTTTTCTTCAGACCCAAAATCTCAATACTTTTGTGAAGATTTCTAGAATAAAACCTGTTGTGGAAATAATGATCGGTAGAATAAATATTTTCTTCATTTTCCACATTTTTTAATCTCGTCGCCAAGCATCATATATTTAGAAATTTTCTTATTGTATTTATTTTGTATTTTATGAGTGTCGGGTATAGCAATATCAATTATATAAGTTATTTGATTTTGTTTATCATTAAGAATGATATCTCGTCTATTGTGTTTTACAGCTCTGTTGCAAAGAATTGTTTTATCAAAATAAAGTTTATATTTGTCATTTTCACAAATAATCTCAGGTTCATATTTGTGAAATTTTTTTCTTTGGGAATTAGGTCATGTTTAATTCCTAGATTAAAATGAATAATATTAGCGACGGCATTATGTCTTTCTAAATAATCTGTTGAAGCAAGGACTGAGCAAGATGATAATATATGAAAAACTGTTTCTGAAGAACAGAAACATCTACGGCAAGAATCATCTATAATTTGTTTGATGATGTGTTTTCCTCGTGAAAACAACCTGATCCTGGATCGCAATTGCCAAGCCTTCTGTTTCAGCAAACAATTCTCTAGATACTAACCATTTATTCGATGCGATTTAATCAATATAATCAATCTTCAATTCTTTAGGGTGCTTTCCGTGTAATTCCTCCTGCATCCAACTTTCTCTTTTAGAATTGTCATCAAATATATCAAAATCTACCTTTCGCATTGTCAAGTTCAGAGGTGTAAGATTATAATCTGAAGCAACAACAATATCATGTAATTTATATTTATATATATATATATATATATATATATATATATATATATATATATATATATATATATATATATATATATATTTATTTGTTTATATAAATGTAATATACTTAACTGAAAATTTTGTCATATTTATATTCAGAGCAGTATTATATTCGATCGTTCACCACTTCACACAAAGAAAACTATTAATGAGTAACATTCAGTGTTACTTGACTAAGGTCCGTACACTGGATTTTTTCGGGGAGAAAGCCTCATACACTACTCGTTGGTTCATGGATATCATTATCTGATGGTGCTTTAGTATGTATATATTCTGGTAGATTGATATATTCTCATAACTTTTAACGTTATCCTAATATATAATTATTCCAGGATATGTTTTGATTATAATCATTGCCTGGCAATGGTATTAATTACCGGGTGGTTGATTTATATTTTTCATGAAATCAGTTTGATTCATCTAACCCAAACGATATTATTCAAATATAATGTTGTAATAGACTCACAATAATGTTTGAAAGGTAAGTGAATGTAATTTGAGGTTTATTGATGTACTTTAACCTATACTTTTTGAGGCATGCTCAAGAAATGTTCTCAGAATTCACATATTTCATTTTTCTTTCACGGTTATTCTAACCTTCATGCATAGAGAAATGTTCTGGAATTACTAGGATTTTTAACGAATCAATTGGAGGATCTTACAAAATGATGGAATATCCCTTGAGTTGGTATTAATGTGTATTGAGATCTTTTGTATAATAATATTTTTTCTGGAAGGAACTAGATAAAATTTCGTTAGGTCATTTAGATTTAGATTGAATTTTCGTTTCAGTTTATTCGAGAGGAAGTACATTTCCATTCTACAATTATCCAAATTTGAAAGTTAATGAGATTCAATGAGAAAATGTTCAAGTTTGAACCTAAGAAAATAAGATTTCAAATTTGCACAAAAGGTTATTATAGTGAGTTCCTTCTCTGCATAACTCATAGTTACTGATTCTCAAGAAATTTTATCAAGGTTGTTGAATGAATGATAGGTATTCCTCATCGATTTGAAATTGAAAGTTTCTCTTTTATAGGTGGCTGATAGTGAGAAACATGATGTTCAAATATGTAGAAGTTGCTTATGAAGTTTTATTTTGTACAACCACAAATTTCAAACGAAGATTTATGAAAGTCACAGGAAACATTCTGCTGCTTATCTGAATCATATTTTGGAAAAAATTCAACTACTACTTGGGGAATTCTATGCAATTCGACAATTTTTGTAAAAGGTAGTTGTACTATAGGTATTTTATATAGTTGTGTAAAATGAGTATGTTCATCACTTAATATGGAAATATGAAGTTGTTTTAATGCAATGACTTCCTTCATTTTCATTTCATAGTATATTATAGAGTTTCACAAGAAATTAATTGAAGAGAAGTAAAATTGAAGAATAGAAATTTCAATGATCAGAGAGCAAGTTTATAAGAATCTGACTGCTCGGAACTAACTGCCAACTTGACAGTTAAGGATCTAGGAAATTAACAGTTACAAGAAACAGTTTCACTGAAACTAATATATAGTTAACATGATTGTAATGTATACGAGGGTCCATAATGTAATTGACAAATTTGTGGATCCCATTTCTGCTTTCCACAAGAGCCCCTCAATTCAGAAGATGTTTGTTCTTTCAGGTAAACAAATTGTGTAGATTTTGGTCAATTTGAATTTATACAAAATAGTTACGTATAGTTCAATCACATAAGGTGAAATTTCTATGTATTCAGTAGTATTCCTTTATTTCATTACTAATTCCTCGCTTTTGTCTTTTGGATACTCCCAAGAAATCTTAATTCGATAAGAACTTTTATTTTCTATTTCATTAATATACTTCAGAAGTATTTCTTCCATTTTGCTATTTCAAGCTCATATTTGTTGTTTATCATATTCATAAATCTTATCGGATTCTTTTTGATCTAATAAGAATCAGAATTGTTGAGTAAAGATTAAAATTTGAAACTATAGGTCTGTTTATATTTTTCTTTCTGAAGTATTTAATACTTCTGGAATTAAAATTTGGAATATTGTGAATTATTATTAAAGTTTTTGAAGATTGAATTTCTTTGCCTAAAGAGTGATTTTTGAGTCAATTTTGGAATGTTTTAAATTTCATCTTATGCTAGCCCAATTGGAGATAGTTGATATTATCAAATCGAATGTATCTCTGTGATTTGGGATAGTAGTGAATAGTGTTGAAATTTGTGTGATTGATTAGTCAGTATCCATAAAAAAATACTGGAAGCTGCGTTACCCTAAAGATAATATATTAGAGATTTCCATGTAACATAAAGAACTATTAAGTAAAAATATGAATAATGAAGAGAATATAATAAGGCGTTCAGCATAGATAGAA
Source organism: Cryptolaemus montrouzieri (assembly GCA_013387265.2). Lineage (NCBI taxonomy): Eukaryota > Metazoa > Arthropoda > Insecta > Coleoptera > Coccinellidae > Cryptolaemus > Cryptolaemus montrouzieri. Next base: position 121,964 of record JABFTP020000089.1, on the reverse strand, counting down.
TTGGATATTAAAAGGCGTTCAGTATATTAGGAGGGGTTGGAGTTTGAACCAGGCGGGAAGAAAGGACGGTGGGAAAATATATAATATATATATATATATATATATATATATATATATATATATATATATATATATATATATATATATATATATATATATATATATATATATATATATATATATATATATATATATATATATATATATATATATATATATATATATATATATATATATATATATATATATATATATATATATATATATATATATATATATATATATATATATATATATATATATATATATATATATATATATATATATATATATATATATATATATATATATATATATATATATATATATATATATATATATATATATATATATATATATATATATATATATATATATATATATATATATATATATATATATATATATATATATTTTCCGCACTGTCCCTTTCTTCCTGCCCGGTTCAAACTCCAACCTCCTAATATACTGAACGCCTTTAATATCCAATTTAACTATGTGAACATTACAGAATACAAAGAAAGTTCACCTTATATGATAGCCCCATACAGAACTATTTTCTATACCTTCAAACTGACAAATAATCACACAATTTGCTCACCATATAAACAAACATCTTCTTAATTAAGCATTTTATACATATATATATATATTTCTATATATATATATATATATATATATATATATATATATATATAGTATGGGGCTATCATATAAGGTGAACTTTCTATGTATTCTGTAGTGTTCCTTCATTTCATTACTGATTTCTCGCCTTTATCTTTAAGATACTCTCAAGAAAGTTTAATTTGAGGAGAATTTTCAGTTTCTCTTTCATTATTATTCTTGAGAAGTAACTCTCCATCTTGCTGTTTCAAGCTCATATTTTTGTTTTAATTTTAATGCTTCCACAGTAGGAGAAAGTTGATATTTTCTAATTGAATTGGGATTGTAGTGAATAGTGTTTAAGTTTGTATGGTTGATGAGTTAGTTGCGTAAAACAATACTAGAAGCTGCGTTACCATAAGGATGTGTTAAGCAATATATGAGAGAGTTCCATATAACATAAAGAACTATTGAATATAAATATCAGTGTATCTAATGAGACGTTCATTATAGTTAGAGCTGGATATGAAAAGGCGTTCAGTATATTTTGCGTTTAGTGTATTAGGCGTTTTTGTATATTTGGAGTTTTCGTATATTAGGGGTTTTGGTATATTAGGCATTTCGTCCATTAGGCGTTTTTGTTTATGCGTGCCAATTATTGCGCCCCAAGTATTAACTATCCGTCGATGCTTCATGTACGGCTGACGGAAAATATCTGGATTCTGATCACTGAATCAATGAAAATTTATGAGTCCCAACTTCAAAAATCGTTTGCTAACACCCTGTGTAACATTGATCAACGAAATATATCATATCTTCAGGCAACAACAATTATTATCACAATAGTTGTACATCAGAAGCTTTAAAATGCATATTGAGGGAACAAAATTCAGCAGGACCGAATACATGAATTACAGGGAAAGGCGATACATGGACGATACCCGGGACATCTGAAAAATCATTATGGTGATAAAGTGGAATCCCTGCATTTTAAAATTGCTGGTTACCTCTTTCCGGAGACTGATTGTAGAATACTGGCAACTCAGGACCAGATTATTCCAACGAAGGCCTATCTTAGGCATATAGTTAATAAAAACTTACCTTCCGATCAATGCCGAAAATGAGGGAAACATCTGGAGACCATACAGCATGTGACCTCGAAATGACGAATATTGGCTTCTGTTGGATATCTGCAAAGACACAACGAAATAGAAAAAATATTCCATCACGAGCTAGCGCTGAAATATGGCCTGTTACAAAAAAGCGTTGAGAATTACAAATATTCACCTGTAGATATCCTTGGAAAAAACGATCTGAAACTTTACTTGGACACCACTTTCATAACGGATAGAGACGCAGCATATAACAGGCCCGACATTGGTTTTTTCTATGGCGGGAAAAAAAAGCATTGTTGATGGGTGTGACCTTCCACTCAGTGAGAACCTCGAAAAGGCGTACGCAGGGAAAGTGATGAAGTACCAGGATTTAACTGTCTAGCTGAAGGAGATTTATAGCCTCAACTATGTTGTGGTTCTACCTCTTATAATAACAGTTATATGCCTAGTTCATAAGCGATTGATAGATAACAACCTATCTCTTGGCCTTGATAAAATAATGATCTATAACGCACAGAAGGAGGTGCTGCTGGGTATCGTGAGGATTTTCCGAGGATTCCTCGTTGATTCTGAGTGTCCCCTTGACGCTTTATGCGTCCGGGGTCACTTCAATTTCCCTGAATGATAGTGTACGATAAAAAATATATATGAAAAAGGGGTTTAACTCCGAGGACTTGCCCATAAATCTGTTCATGCAACCAAACTGATTTCATGAGAAAAGATAAATCCACAACCCGGTAATTAATACCATTGGCAGGCAAAGATTATAACCTAAACATATCCTGGAATAATTGTATATTAGGATTACGTTAAATGTTATGAGAATATATCAATCTACCAGAATATATGCAAAATATAGCAACATCAGATAATGACATCAATGTACCAACGAGTAGTGTCAGAGGCTTTCGCCCCGGAAAAATCCAGTGTACGGTCAAGTAACACCGAATGATACTCATTCATAGTTTTCTTTGCGTGAAGTGATGAACGATTCAATAAAATAAATACTGCTCTGAATATAAGTATGATAAAATTGTCAGCTAATTAAGATACATTTATATATAGAAATAGATAAAATATGAAATAAGATTCTGAGCAGTATAAACTAAAGAGTAAATCCATGACTCTACCTGACTATTTTTTCGGAAAGAAACCTACGAAGAATATTGCAAGATTTGATGAATGTTATCTTCTGTAACTATTAGAACAAATTTTCTTCAGACCGAAATCTCAATATTTTTGTGAAGATTTCTGGGAATAACACCTGTTAAAGAAATAATCATCGGTAGAATAAAAATTTTTTCATTTTCCACATTTTTTTATTTCGTCTCTAAGCATCATGTATTTAGAAATTTTCTCATTGTATTTATTTTGTATATTATGTGTGTCGGGTATAGCAATATCAATTATATATGTTATTCGATTCTGTTTATCAGTAAGAATGATATCTGGCCTATTGTGTTTTACAGCTCTGTTGAATAGAATTGTTTCCTCAAAATAAAGTTTATATTTCTCTTTTCACAAATAAGCTCACGTTCATATTTGTAACTTTTTCATCTTTTGGAAATGAGGTCATGTTTAATTCCTAGATTAAAATGAATATTATCATCGACGGCATTTCGTCTTTCTAAATAATCTGTGGAAGCAATGAATGAGCAAGATGATAATATATGAAAAACTGTTCCTGAAGAACATAAACATCTACGTCAAGAATCATCTATATTTTGCTTGATGATGTGTTTTCTATAATTTCTCGTGAAAACAACCTGATCCTGGATCACAGCTGCCAAGCCTTCTGTTTCAGCCAACAATCCTCCAGAAACTAACCATCAATTTGATGCGATTTCATCATTATAATCATTCTTCATTTCTTAAGGGGTGCTTTCCGTGTAATTCCTTCTGCATCCTACTTTCTCTTTCAGAATTATTAACAGATATATCAAAATCTACCTTTTGCATTGTCAAGTTCAGAGGGGTAAGATTATAATCTGAAGCAACAACAATATCATGTCATTTAGACGTACCCTGTTTATCATGATAATGGGAACGTAGATGCAAAAAATCTTTCTACTATGAAGATTATTCAAATCAGTTAATCCACGTCCTCCAAAATGTCTAGGTAGTGTAACTCTCTGAACAGCTGACTTTGTGTGGTGGTTATGATATTTTCAAAGCATCTCCCTTCATTTAGATCAGTTTCAGACCATTTAATAATTCGAAAAGAAGATGTAAGAATAGGAACTGCATAGGAGTTGATAGCTCTGAAAAGGTTTTCACCAGTTAAATGACTCTTGATGATAATTCTTAGTCTTTTGTTATATGAACTTCTGATATTTTCTTTAGTGCTGCAGTGGTTGATTGTCTTCTCTTGAACAAATCCAAGATATTTATATGTATCTCCCTGATGCATTGGATCGATTTCGATATTGGAAATCTTTATATGATCAGAGGTGATCTTTCCCTTTTCAATAGAAAGATTTTTACATTTTGAAAGCCCAAATTTCATATAAATATCATTGGAATAGTTGAAAGTAGACTTTTCAAATGAGATCTAATTCCAGCATATAATTTAATATCATCTAAATAAATTAAGTGACTTGATTTGAATTCAGGTGATAGATTCTTTATGTTGAAGCCGAAACTAGTAGCATTTAATTCATGAGATAACGGATTAAGGCAAAGACAAAACCAAAGAGCACACTTTTAAATGAAGATTGGTTCTCCAGTTTTTCATTTAAAATTCAATAAAAAGACGAAGTGTTTTGTCAATTCTATAAATTTCTTGAATTTTTTGAAGCCATGAATGAGGAGAACTATCAAATGCCTTTTGGTAATCAATGCAGGCTGTATGAATATTTCTCTTCTTAGTCTGATCTTGATTCAAAGCAACAGAATTAATTATAAGTTGCTCTTAAGTACCAAGGTGTTTTTTCTACATCCTTTCTGTTGTTCAGAAAGAATATAATAATACTCCAATGTGCATTAATTTGTTTTATATTGTTGGAAGGCAAGTAATTGGTCTATGTTGAGATGAATCAATAGTATTAGCACTTTTCAGTTTTAAATGAGTAATTCCTTGTGTGAAAAATAAAGGAGTAGCTGAGGGGTTCTTCATTTTAAATGTAAGATATTCAGCCAATTTTTCATGAAAGCAAGAGAATTTTCGAACAAAGTTATGAATACCATCAACACCAGGAAATTTTCAATTTTTTGTGTGTTTAATAACTGATGTTATATCTTCGTTTGAGAATTTTTCAAATTGTATGCATTCTATTTTAGAAAATCGAGACCTCTAATTTGGAATTCAACCTGCACTGGAATTATATTGCCTTGGCACTGCCCAAATTGAAGACCAATACAAATACAGTTAAAATATCAATTTGAGGAACTCCATTTCCAGAAATATTTTCATTTGAACCTGAAATAACTTGTAAAAATGTTCTTTATCACTTTTGAATAGTTTGTTTTGGAATTTTAATCTGAATTTGAATATATTTATATATATATATATATATATATATATATATATATATATATATATATATATATATATATATATATATATATATATATATATATATATATATATATATATATATATATATATATATATATATATATGTATGTATATCGATATTCGAGCATATAAATAATAATTTTGTTGATTTTCAGATTTAAATTTGTCAATAATTCTTCTATCGTACTGTTTATTTGACGGTAATATTTTCAAAATTTCATATTCACCGTTTTTTTTCGTGAAGGCGACACCGTAAATAATTGCACATATGTATAAAACGCTAACATTTCAATTTTGTGTCAATAGAAAATAATATTGTGGATTAAGCTATCCTTGAACTTTTGTTTATGATAAACGTCAAATTCATTTTCATTATCTTTTCTCATAATTTGAATATCTGAGAAATTGAGTTTTTATGAATTGAATTGGATTGTATCGTTAAATTTAAGAATTTTGAAAAGAGATTTGATTGTCTATCAGTAAATCTACAAATACAAAATTTCAACGTTTCTTTTAGTTTCTGGTAAAGATATGTTAATGAAATATTTTGTATTTGGACAGGCTTAAAAATCAAATCTCTCTTCAAAATTCATCAATTCATTTTACGATGCGATGTAACTCACCAAGGAAATTTAAAAGATGTATAGAATACCTAATTTCTTAGATAAAAAAGCAAGAGATTAGATTCATTATATTTCGTAGAAATTTCATCACCTCACTAACGATTTCTTTTTGTCCCCACATCTCTTGTCTGTTTCTTAGGTATAAATGACATTGTCATAATTCAATTAATTCTTAGTTTTGATGATGAAACAAAACGCACAACATATGTCAAACAAGTTTGTTCATTATATCTTATGAAACTTGAGCTCAGTGTTTTTTCTTCAATTGTTTAATGATTTAGGAAAATACGTATTTCTGGTAAAACTTGCCCCAAAATTGCGGGGTGTTGAAATATGGAATTGGCTCTCTTTGATGTTAGTCAATGAAATATATAAAATCTGATTTTTAGAGTAAAACACATGTATTTTAGTATTTTATTAAAACCATTCTTGAAAAGAAGAGAAAGATTTATTGAGTAACTACTTTTGAAAAAAATAAACTATACTATACATTTAAAATTGAAGGCAGCAAATTTCAAGAATGTTCTAAATCATTTATTTTAACCAAATATTTATGTGTACTAATTTTGAGCAATATTATTAGCAAGATGCTGTTACTATTCTTCTTGAAATATACTATCTACAATGTTGGAACCCTAAAATCAAAATACAGAGGCAAAGGATATGTATGAAATCGTTGAAATATCAGGTGATATGTCAAGTATCCACAAAATCCTTAAACTAGACTCTACTACTTAACACAACAAGAAACTTAGTTTCGTCCTTATACGGGTTTGTAATGCAATGTACCATTCTGTATCACCCGTTTAGCGTTCTTTCTAATCCTGCAAATCTAGAAAGATTACAACTTGTTGAAGGAAATATCCCAAAAAATTTTAACAAAAGATGCGATAGACTATTCTACGTTAGACGATTTCAACTATATGTATTTCAAGAGGTGCTCTCGAGCAACTCTTAATAGTTGTTCACATGATGAACATCAAAATACTTTGAGTGAAAATACTTGACGGTATTATTCGATCTTTCTATGATGAATCATAAAAAATCTAGATGCTACTTTATAAAACTATAGAATTTAAATAGGTTTTGACACTCAATTCCGCATACAATCTTAAGATAACAAAATCCACAAAATTATACTGCGTGGAAAAGAATTAGTGACTTCTCCAATAATCAAGTAGTCTTCAAGTTTAGAGTAGAAACCTTGAAAATGAGTAAAAACCTAATTTCGTTCTTCATCTTTCTACCTTCAGATAAATTTTATACGTACGTTTAAGGTCGCTTGTCGAAAATATGATTTCTCGGTCTTTTTTTCTTTCAAAACTTGCAACATATAGTGTATTACATCGTACCATCATTTGAAGGCTATTGCTTGACATCGTATGTTATGGGATTTCAGTTGAATCCAGACTCCTTCAATATTTCTTAGAGCATTCAAAGGATATTTGCATTTTACGTAATCTCATAGTGAGAAATCCGGGGATATCATATCCATTATAAGGATGGTGATTCAATTACAACCCTCTCGGTCATTCTCCTATAAATTCCTGGAAATATGATATCAAGATATTACTAAACATTTCTTGTGCAGCGAAGCACTCCTCCATCTTTTTAAAACTATATCTCTGTTTGGAGCAGATCGAGCTTATTTTGATTAGGATAAAGAATAATTCAAGCTGGCAAGAGTTCAAATCGTAAGAAGAAATAACTTTGAACCGTGAAACTTTCTTGCAAGAAATGCAAGAAAAATTGAGTGCTAGCTTCTGAAATTGTCTACTTATTTACTTATCAATTAGGTGAAAAGCTGTTCCATACGAGAATGAAATATTTGCAATGGAAATCTCATCCCAATTAAATATAGGTTTCATGAGTTATCTCGAAATCTTTCCCATTCAATTTTTGTACTGGTCTAGTTTTATGATGATGTAATTTTTGTTTGTATCAAAGTTTTTGCACAGAAACTATAGCTTTCGTTTTCAGTTTTTTATTGTTATATTTGTTTGGGTCTACTACGCAATAATATTGCAAAATATCTCGTAATAAGTAATTCCTTTACTGAGATCACCCTAGAGAGAAATTACAGAATTTAGCAGGCGTATCAGAGGGACATAAAAAAAAGCTTTTGGATTGATTCAATACATGCCATATATTGGCATTCAAAAACAATATCGATGACGTTATAGTTTTCGCAGGTATGATCAAAACAGCAAGCAAATTTCATCAAAAAGAGATAAGAACAAAAATACAATTGTATTTGTCCGAGCGTTTTCCAGAAAACTAGGCTCCTATTTATCAGATTGATGGAATATTCTTTCCAAAATGATTCGCTGAGCGGAAAAGTAATTATAAATGCAATTTCTCACTTGGCGTAAATGAATTTTGCATTTATAGACTCTACTTCGATGTTGTTTCATCCGTAATGTATCGTTATATCTAATTTGATTAAAATATCTATTTTAATTTTGGATTTGGATATATATCCGTCCTCGGCTTCTAGGGATATTGAATTCACCTTAATGTGTGACAATTATAATGCAGTCACAATAAGAATAAGAAGTAATTTCCGGAAGGAAGGACATCTCATTGATTTAGAATGACCTGCGGAGTCCCTTGATCACATATTTTTCATTTTCTCAAGCCGTTTAGAAAATACTGCGTTATTAACTTGTATAATAAGTTTGGAATACATTTCTTTAAATCGCCCTTTTCATCGGAAATAATTCATAAATAATTTAATTTTTAGTGCATTTATTAAGTTGCGTTGTTGTATGTAGTATTTAAAATTCGATAGTGGGATTCTTCATATCCGCATGTATTCATTTAAAATGCTACTGTCGACATCCAATATACAAAGACTTTCGTGAGATCCAATTGAAAATGTAATCCTCAAGTGGAAACGGAAAGAAATGAAATAAATGTACGCGAATTTGATATTCCATATTGATATATTTATCATTTTCTCAAGACGTTTAGAAAATATTTCATTATTAACTTGGATAATAAATTTTGTATACATTTCTTTAACTAACCCATTTTATCGGAATTAATTCATATTAATTTTCAATGCATCCATTCAGTTACGTTTTGTATTTAGTATTCAAAATTCGATAGTAAAATTCTTGCATATGCGCATGTATTCATTTAAAATGCCACTGCTGACATCCGATATACAAAGACTTCTGTGAGATCCACTTGAATTAGTCAATACAGTTATAGAAGTTAAACTAATGCTATAGAATAAATCTATAATTCGAACGCCCAAATAAGTCTTTTTCTGTATTTTACTCCATCCCCTTCACAACTTGACATGCTATATCACTTTTTCTTCAATATATCATCGAAATCCGCAGCTATTTATGTGAGGTAGATATTGAAGTATTCAAGCTCTTTTATGCTATCGAATGCCGAAACGAAAATACTCCTTCCTATAGGCTTAATTCGAATATTCTTCCAGTCCGAATTTGAATGTAGGACTCTTTTTGCCTTCGTAGAGATCTTATTTGAATAAATCAGCATCGGACAAGAACCCTATTTCAGTAAACATGACATTTTAAGGGCAACAAATAACTGAATTAGGTTCAAGTTTCACAAAAAAAGTTCAGCTGTTCTTGAAACTAGCAAGATAACTTACAAGGGCTGACTTGGCAGTTGCAAATCCTGCAGACGATAAACAAGAACAATTTTGCGGATTACCAGCTTCGCACGGGTTCATACCATTTCGAAATTAGTAAACTATTACTACGTGTCTATGTTCTCTGAATTCACATAAAATTAACTAGTACTGACAGCAGATTTATGAATCATCAGAATGGAAATAACTGTTTCAAACAAAACATATGAGCTACAAATACTAGATGATAATAATTCGATGAACTATACAATACTTCAAGTTTGAAAGATTGGGCCTATACGGTTTGTTGTTTCAATTTGTGGTGAACACATTTGAATGACAAATCGACAAACTGACAATTCAAAGTTTTTTAAGTCTAATTGTTGAGTTAAAATTGAATTTTGTGAGCAGTATTTTCTTGACATAATAGAAATTGAAGATTTGATATATAAATAAAGCACTAATCACTCATAAGTTTCTTTTATGTATATTTCGACTTCATTTTGAGTACTTTTCTTCATATTTTTATATGATCTTGTCGAAGTAGCAAAACCGACAACTTAATGTGTATAACCCTGCTGAATAAAACATTATAATGGACGAAATATTAGAAGTGGCGTGAATTTAGTAATCGCAAAATGACCATCTTTTTCTTCCTTCAAGTACTAAACACTATAATAAATATAATGTTTGTGTATCCTCTGGAAGACTTCTCTTTACTTTTTGATAATTAGTGACCAAGTTAGTCACAAAATTAAATAACTTCGAAAGTTCCTAACATATTGAGTGCGAATTGGAGTTTTATTTTGAGAATATAACCAGTTTTTGTATGTCGTAATTGCTGTAAGTGACTTTGAGAAAAAGTTGGTATGACTGAACTTTCTTCTTGGTTCGATTTACCCAGATGGCACAATATGCATATGGAACTCAATATATTTTTAGTTAGCTTCCCGAATCATTTGAAAAACTAATAATCCGGGATATTTTCTCACATCGATTCTTCACTTATTTTAAATCCTAATTTAGAAGTAGAAAGCTTGTCTTTCAGCAGAGAACGTACATGGAATATTTTGAGACATAAATTAAAAGCACAAATACATTCCATTCAATCTGTAGAATATTTGAGCGAATGACAATACTTATGTTTATAAGAGACTGATCTCAAAATACCACAAAGGAATCAAACGAAATATGGCGTTTCGATGGTCTAGTTGAAAAAATCAACTGCCTTAATGATCATAAGAGCAATTGTTATTCATATCCAATCAATTACCAGCTGCTTGTCTAGTTGGTTTTCATCGAATCTTATTGACTAACCAGAATGTAAAAGGACCACATCAAATTTGTGGAAATAACTGAAAACGTGAACAAGGCGAGAAATCTAGCCTCAATTTACCATAAATAGTAGAATTTTAATCACCGTTCAGAATCATACGTATTTCTATGCAAAAAAGTTTCATTATGAGCTGTCGGAATGAATAACGAAATTATTGTTTTAGTCGGAAGTTGAAATAGGAAAAGGCCCTTTACTCGGAGAGAAGACAAGTCGGTAGGTTGATAGCAATTTTTTCAGAGATATATGTTTTGCATATTTCGCGTAACTTCAGGTTGAAATTGGATTTCTGAAGAAACCGCATGGAATAATTGATTAATTTTGTGTTATGTGTGATATTCCCTATATTGGAATAAAGTTGTAATAGTTGAAACTCAGCGAAAGCTGTATCTCACTGGTTAGTTGTTAATTAAAAAAACGATAGGAAATCAGATTATCAGCACTTATGCTTCAGGTTGATACAGGTGATTTAGGATTGCATTAGCCTTGTACGCTATGCAAGAAATGTATTATCTGTGAATTTTCAATTTTTCAATATTATAAACACTAACGTATTCCATCAATGGATATTCATAAAGACATTATGACTTGTTCATTATGTATCGTAAACATGACCATCTGTTTTATGTGAATGCATTTTGACAAGGACGAACGATTCAAATTCTAGCAAATATCTAGCTTGCCCTTGTCGAAATTTATATTAAACAGGATTCCTGTAATGCAGCGAACTAAACTTACAATGGCCTCTGCCATTTTCGATGCATCACAGTCCTCACTCAACGTAGCTTGAAAATACGGATTGAACTATCAACAAATTTTTATATGGTCCTCGACAGAAAACCGTTTCGCAGCCAGAGAGAGAGGCTTGCTATTTCGTTCTTGTTGAGAACGCAAAAGACTTACCTATTATAGCTTTCGTTCAGCAAAGGAATAAATTATAACTATGTTTTCAGTGTTCATTTTTTGTTTGGTAACTTTTGACGAATGCTTAGACTGTCAAATTATAAAATTATCTCATTTGTAGGTGACGAGTAGAAAAATTGGTCAATGTTTCTGTAAAGATACAGTACCAAGAAGAAATGTACCTACAAGGTTAGTGTATTTATATCATACAACGTGATAATTTTCGATGTCTCGTATATTGTTCGAATATTGTGAGCACTCAGTTGGGTTTGAACCCCCTCTTTTTCATTGGCTTCGAAAGATATTTGGCAAGTGTGTTAGAGATATTCAGTCCATGATCTAATGAGTATATTATTAAGCGGTAGCAGATAATCTAAATATGAATAACACCAGCTGCATCGAATAGTTGTTTCCTCTAATATGAATTAACAATTTTTATCATATTCACGAGATGAAAATAATGAACTGAGGCATCCCAAATATATTTGCTTTGTGAAGCTGATATCCGGACGAGTCCAAATAGGCGTTAAAAGGATTTGATATGTTTGATATGTTCTGTTTGAGTGCTCGTGAGACATACTATGTCTCACCGGCGATAATTCGTTTCACTGTTTAGTGTTCAGCCTGGATATCTTTTACGCTAACTACACATTTTGAGTTTTTATCTTGATGTGTATTTTACATGTTGTTATATATTTCATCCGTCTTTCGGTATTTTCATATCAAATATTGCGGTTAGGTTAGGCGTGTAATCAGGAGGCCGTGGGACCCCAAGCGGCGGAGATACGAATTTTCGAAAATTTTCACGATATCGCCAGATCTCGAAAACGGAAAGAGCCAAGTGCCGGATTCTTTCGGTATCAGTAAATTTCGTCTTTTGGAAGGCGATTCGTATAGCGATAGTCTCGAAATTCCTCGAAAAACCTTTCGAAAACGCCAAAAAGAAAAAAGGTCCACGATTTTTTCGAAATGACGGGGAGGAAGTTACCCAAACGAGTAGGCTATATAAATTTTTTCCTTCGCCTACTCGGTCCCGCACTTTTTACCGAACAAAGCATTCGTTCTTCCCATCATGCTTTCCGATATTTTATCGTGTATTTTCCACGGGAAACCTTTTTGATCCGCGTTCGAAAAGAGGTCCATTTTCAGACGCGAAAAATATTTTCACAAATTCGAAAAAACGGACACGCACATCGAAAGTCGTCGCCGGAAACGCTTCGGTTCGAGGTTTAAAACCATCGGCAAAAGCAGGGAAATACCACGGAATCCGAGAAGAGCGTCGAAATTTTGCTCTCACATCTTTCTTTCTGGCGAAAAGGGTATTCCAATATTTTTAATTAATTCCGGAAGAAAGACAAATTTGTTCTATACCTCTGCCGTAGTCATTTACTTTTCCACCAAAAGGGAATGAAACACGTCGGGAACACGATGATTCCCGAGCGTCGACATTGACATTAACGTTTCCCAAACTCAAATTCTAGAATTTGGGTCGTCAAAAAACATCTAAAATGAAAAGAATAGTAATCGTTCCGTCAAAAAAGGTACATCGAAATCATCTGGAAATCTGTCCGATTACGTAGAACGTAAAAGGTTTCAATTAGATCGTGAGAGAAACATCGTATTTGGAACGAATAAGGGAGAACTACTTCGTAACGTAATTGAACAATACGTATTTCGTTCGTTTTCGAACAAGAAATTTATATATTCTCACGAAACAAGCGTTTCAAACGATGCAATAATTCGTCTAAATTTTCATTTACGTCGTATTTTTCACCATTTACCGGATTAAAATACGTATTTTTGTCTATTTCCATGCACACGGCGTTCGTGATGAATGTTAAAGTAGGTTGCTTACATTCCAGTCAGTCAGCCATATCGTCCAACATTCTCGAAAGGGACGCTTGAAAACGAAAATGAGCTTCGAAAATGGATTGGTACATTTATATTCGCTACAAGTGAAAGCCTTTTGTTATTACCTACCATTCCAATTCCAGCAATTTAAACCATCCGTATTTTTCAATGTTATTAGATAAATAAGGTACTTGAAAAGTACGTTTTTACAGTACGATCTTTTTCGTCAATAATAACACGAAAATGTTCAGCTTATACCACTTATTCAGAAGATGCAATAATAACACAACGAGATGTATCCTGTTGGCCTTTATATTCTAATACGATAATATTGAATAGTACTCAGCAATATGTCAGGTTTGGACATTCTTTTCTAACAATTACATTTAAAATCCCTAATGCATATAGTATTCGTAGCAAACTATTTATCTAACATTATGAATATTTTGCAGATATATATGAGCTATGTTTTTCAAAACCCCACTAACAACTTCTATGCAATAGCAACATAGAGTAATGTAAGAGTCATAACGTATCTCAATGAACACTTTCTGTCAAGCATATTCTTCTCACTTTCATAAAAAACAAAACCGTACTAACCTTAATATAAAATAGGCCCATTCCTCCTGCTCGAAAATTAAGTTGTTGAAATTTATTCCATTCATCGAGAAACATAGAGCAGTATTACTTCTCTATGTTTCCCGATGAATGGAATAAATTTCAACAACTTAATTTTCTAGCTGGAGGAATGGGCATATTGTATATTAAGGTTGGTACGGTTTTGTTTTTTATGAAAGTGAGAAGAATATGCTCGACAATAAGTGTTCATTGAGATACGTTATGACTCTTACATTACTCCTTGGTTTTAATTTTTCACAGCAACAATTTCTGAGGAGGGATTTGATATTTACCAAGAAAATTTGTTGAACTTCAAATTCATCATACATCATGCAACGTTTATCGTCACAAGATGAGATAAAATTTTGCCGAGGAATGAAAACTGAACGGATGAGTGCTCAAGTATGTTCCTCAACGGCTTTATTTATTTTTACATTGTACAAGCATTGATGGGAATATGTGTTCATTCATCTTGAAATTGTTGGAATTGTTTCATAATTGTCACGAGGTGAGAAGTTGGTGCATTTTCAAGAATAAATTTCTTATTTAACATTCCTCAATTTTAACTCTATTTTACATCACCGATAATGAAACTTGAAATGCTCAGAATGTTGGGAGATAATTACTGTATCCATCAATTCCAGATTCAAGAATTATTTATTCGACAGTGATAAAAGAAAGAGAAAAAACATGTTAGATTTTTCTCAGAATAATAATTCTGCTTTCAAAATAAAATTTTCATTTTTTTCAGATTTTGGCAGCTCTATAATAGTTCAGTAAGTGAGAAAAATATAGAACGTTACCAGAAAATGAAATTTGGGATTTCCAGAACAAAGGTCAAATATCCGGAAATTTCGGAAGTACTTTCTTTTCTGCATATACTTGTAAATGATATATCAGTTTTAATATCAACTCCTAATGAATATTTTCTCAATTTGAGTTTGTGTCAAGCATTTTGATGAAGTATGTGAATTCTTTCACAAAAACTTTTCATATTCATATAAAGATAAGGTTTTATTCCCAAGAATACGATATTTTTCAGTATTCTGTATATTTCAATATCAACTCGATATAAATTTTTAAATTTTCCATTAGTTCTTCTTGCTTCTGTAAAGAATGTAGATGGCTGTATCTTTGAGGAAATTTATTGAATTGATTATCAATATTCACCTTCCATATCATGTACTTTGAATAACTAAGGAAATTCTAACAGAGTTTATGTATTCAGAACTCTCAAAATAAGATATCTATTATCACAGAGTTCTTGAATTCTTGGGAAAATTTTTGTTTTCACAATATCAAATTTTCAACCGAAACATATCTTTCTAAGGATACATTTACATCTCTGACAATTTGGTGTATTTTCATCATCCCCAACAAATATTGAAAGGATCAAATTACTCACAGAATATTAAAATTTCTGAAGAATTGAAGACCTAAGAATTGGATTCACTATATGATTCTCTCAGTTTTGGGATCAATTGAATTGCCCTTGTTGTTGAAAAAGAATTATCTATATTGCCTGAAAAATGTTTATAACTCAAAATGTATGTATTTTCAAAGGGTGGACATTTAAGTTCTCTATGCAAAAAATTATATTACCTAAAACATTCTCGAAACTTGGTAATTCAAAAATAATATTGTTGACACTTTCATTTATGCTCAATACATATACAGAAAAAACTATAAAGAGATATTTTGAGTGCAAAGTTTTGAATGGTCTATAGACTTGATTCCCTGATGTATATTAATATCAAAATGAATTAATGAATTTTTCCACATTCACATGGTTTTTCTTGAGTATTAAACATTAAACTGTCCTTTCTTTTTTCTTAAGATAAATTATATAATCTGATTGTTTAGTTTGATGTCCCCAGCTTGAAATAATTCTGAAAAAACTTTATATAAATTCAATAAAATTACATAACATATTCTTTTGTTTAAGGAGCACACATTTTTGTGTTTGAGCCCAGAGACGGTTCAACTTCCAATTTGTCAAGAGCGAGATAAGACTTCAATTAAAACTTACATACTGTAATTTCGATTGTTCAAGTGTCTCTGAGATGCCACTATTTTATCTAAGAGGCAAATAATTTTCAACAGCAACCAAATCTTAATCATGAAGTATATTGCATTCACCTCTATGTGTCCTTTTCGTCAAACTGAGCTATATGAATCCAATTAAAACATGCATTTGAAAACTAACAGTCAAATAGATCCTTATCAACAAGCATTTCGACTGAATTTTCGGAACTGAATGATCATCGGTGAACTTAGTTATCTTCATCAACTTTCTGGGTCTCATTTCGAAATTTGCTCCACTATAAAAATTTCTTCAAACATTTTAGATTCAAAATAACTGCTCAAGGAAGAAAGGTCTAAAGGCATTCCAAATCGAATAGCGTTCAGTGCTCTTTGTGCCGAACAAATGAACTGCAACAACATAAAATCAATGCAAACCATATTAAACTATGTTTATTCTTATATCAGTATGTCGTCGAGGTAACGCCGTCTTTAATCTGGCAGATGTTATTGTGATTAGTATATATTGTGTGAAAAGTGACTATAAACTGTTAAATCTTGTGTTAGTTACGCTTGTCGAATGCCTATCTAACAAATTTTTCGAGAAAATATCTGGGTAATTAAGCTTGCCACCGTTAATCGAGGTAATAGTTTGTTGACCTCATTACATCGCTGCGAAGAGAACTCAAGGAAACGAGAGAAACACTCAAGAAAATAATTGAGGATTCTAATAAGAGACTCATGGAATTGTAGGAGAAAAATAAGAGTCTAAAGAATAAAATCGACCTTTTAGAAAAAAAAATAGAAAAATAATTTGATAGAATTTGGTATGAATGTTAACGAGGAAAATTTTGTAGAAAGTGTAATAAAAGAACTTAACGAAGATTTGGGGCTGTGTTTAGTCTTTAACGATCTGAATAATGCTTATGTGCTTTTAGTGAATTAATTAGTAATTAATTTTGAAATTTTATCCGAAATTGAAGGGAACACAAATATTCATCAACAATGACCTTACTCTGGTGGAAGAGAAGGAAAGTGAACTGCTGAGGGAACATTTGAAAAAAGCCAGGAGAAAGGGGTTCACAGCTTTCATAAAAAAGTGAGAGCTTCATGTGAGCAAAGATAGTTTCTGTAATATTTTTTCTGTTGACGATTTAGTGCCACTAGGTTCGAGTGTATCAGAAAACGGAGAAAGAATCACTAAGTCTACTAGCAGTGCACCCGCGACGCCTACTCAGAACGAAAATACTCGAGATATTGTGAATGTACCTGGGGTTTTGACTGCAGAAAATACTACTTCTGTTGATTACCAGCAGAAAGAACAAAGCGTACAGATCCTTCAGAGTAAAATGGTTCTTAAAAACTACTCTTCAAGGGACAGACTGCCTTCGAGGAATGGTGAAACACCATCACGGACCATTAACCCGACTAAAGAAAGACTTGGTTAGTATAACATTATGTATATTCATGATCTTTTTCGCAAAAGTACTATTCAGTAGAAACTTCGATAGTGCAAGTTCGAATTTTTTGTGTTTCAAACTTATGAGCGAAAAAGAATATTCAAATGAAATGGTATCGTAACCATTCAATTTGGAGTTTCAACACAATATTATCTAATCCATCCATATATTGCCAATTTTGATATAGATCATGTTAATACGGAAGAGCTCGAAGACTCTCATCACTGCAGTGAGGTTCTGAAGATAAATGCATCTGACCCAAATTTCAATCTACTTCACCTTAATATACGTAGTGCATCTGAAAATTTTTCTAAGCTGAAAGAATTTTACTGCATTGTTTTGACGGAGACTTGGGGGGTTTCAGATCCAGATGACTTTGCGATTGATGACTATTCTGTTGTCTACAACAATAGCACGATAAATCAGAATGACGGTGTTCTGATTTTGGTAAAGAACCTCCTCAAGTACGATGTTAAAATTGATAAAGTAGGTGCCTTGTTGGTTTTGAATTTGGCCTTTAATTATAATAGAACATCAATATCTGTAAGAGCTGTATATAGAAGTCACGCAGTGAGTAATGAGTAATGAATATTGATGATTTCGTACATGAGCTTCACTACATTTAGATCATGAAGAAGAAGATTATGATATTTTCATGGGCGATATTAATTTGGATAAACTGAAAAGTGAGGAACGGTTTATGCGTATTTGAATGCTATGTATGGATTGGGTTACAAATCTTATATAAATATATACACGCGTAGAAGGCAATAGTAAATCGTGTATTGATCAAATTTTCGTGAAAAATGATAATGTTTTGAAGGATCTGATATTGCCAATAATTTTAAAATCCAAAATCACCGATCATTATACTGTTATCGCCCGAATAATATTCGACAAATCCTGTAACAGAGAACTGTCTGAAGAGGATGAATATAAAACATATAAATGACAGAGAATTGGAAACAATTTTTCGGGGTTGTGATTGGAGTGAGGTGTATTTGGAAGCCAATCTGGAATCGATATCCAGGAATTTTAATGACATGCTTCAACAAAAACTTTCGCAGTGTACTCACGTTGTTAAATGTAGAAAAAGATAAAAAGCGTAAATGTTGGATAACTGAAGGTATGGTCAGATCGATCAAAGAAAGGGATGAATTACACTTGAAATTGCAACAGGATCCGCAGAATTTAGAAATGGGAAATGTTTATGTGGAATACAGAAATAAATTGAACAAAATCATAAGGAAGACTAAAACAGAATTTTACAGAAAATTTATTGAAGACAACAAACATTCTAATAAAAATCTATGGAGTGCTGTCGATCTAATTACGAATAGTACACAAAAGAGAAAGAATGAAGAGAGAAAGCTGAAACTGTTTCTTGCGGTATTAACCAACAATTTTGACATTTCGCAAGTTTTTAATAGTTTTTTTGTAGATGTGGGTGGCCAACTCGCGAGCAAAGTTGTTGGGAATAAAGACTGCAAAAAACGCAAAAGGAAAAGAAATCTGATACCTCATTCATTTTTCTCAACGCTGGTGTTGAAGAGATTGAACACGTGATATTGGCACTAAATAATGGTAAAGCTTGTGGAATAGATGGTATTGGCGCAGAGACTTTAAAGAAGATTGTAAAATCAATATCCCATCCACTATGCTATATAATTAATTGTGCCTTTCAATCAGGGTATTGTCCAAAAATATTTAAACAAACCATTATAAAGCCGATTATGAAGAAATGAGACCCGGAGAATGTGAATAATTATAGGCCTATTTCACTCATCACGAATCTTACGAAGATCTTCCGAAGGATTCTTCAGGCGCGTCTGATAAAGTTCCTCAAAAATAACAAAGTAATATCAACGAATCGATACAGTTTCCAGCGAGAGAAGTCAAGTGAGGATGATGTCCTGAGGCTCACGGACCGAATTTATGGTTATCTAGATAAGGGATTGCCTTCGCTATGTGTATTCTTGGATCTGGCAAAGGCATTCAATAAAGTGTCACCGTGTGTTGGTGGAAGAATTGTCTCATGTCGGTATCCGTGGCCTGCCACTTGAACTACTTAAAAGTTACCTCACCGAGAGAACACAGTGTGTAGGGGTGCTTAAGATCGGGAGTACAAGTAGGACGGTTAAGGATTGAGTACACCAGGGCACTATTTCGGGACCAATATTCGTTCTAGTGTATATTAACGGGCTCTTAGAGTTGGATTCAGAGGAGGAAATCATTTCATTTGCAGACGACACCGCAATAATTTACGGTGCCGAAACCTTTGAACAACTCAGAGCTAAGGCAGAGAGAGATCTACCAGTTGTAGCAAAGCGGTTTGATGAAAAGCTTTTGAATATTAATATCGAGAATACTAAAATCTTAATTTTCACTTCATATGAAAAAGACCTAACCGATTTTGAAAGCCTTGAATTTGTCATCCAAGCCAACATGTTTCGAATCGAACGCGCTTGATTCATAAAGTATTTAGGAGTGTTCAGTGATGATCACTTCAGGTGGAACGTACACGTGACTTTGTTTTAACAAAACTTAGGACTCTATTCTATAAGATTAGTTTGAGAGATATTCTGGAACGTGAACAAATGAGACTCGTTTATTTCGCCCTCGTAGAGTCACATTTGCGATATGAAATTTTGGGATGAGGGGTTATTTTGGATGTACATCGAAAGACTTCAAATCACACAGAAAAAGATTCTCAAAATCATGTCGTAGTCGTTATTACAGTGACGCCCTTTTCGAAGACTGCCAGACATTGGATATCTGCCATTTAGTTTTCTTTAAAATGTGTGTACGGATCAAAGCGGAAAAGAGGGAACAGATAATGCACAAAATCAATACGAGAAGCAAGACCAACAAACTTCTTCCAACTCCGTATGCGAATAAGACTATAGGACAAAGATCCTCTGCATATCTTACTCCTAGAGTATTCAACTTAGTGCCGCGACAAATTGCATCGGGACGAGAAAAATTCTTCAAACTCGGTTGCAAACAATTTTTACTAGAACAACCTCACTCGTTTGCAAGTGATGTAATTAATATAAATTATCTGAAATGAGCGTCATATTTGCATAATTGTTACTTACCCAGTGACTTGCTTATAGGTGTGCGTATATTGATAGGTTGAAATTTTCACTTTTGATCATGTGATAAATTAATCTTTTATTTATACAAATTGAATATGTTACATAATTTCCAATTGAATTTCAATTATTTTTATATTCGCTGTAGTTCTTTGCTCTGGATTGTTTTTATGATTAGTATAAATTTGCAATTTTGTGTTTATATTTGATTGCCACGCGCAAACATTCATTATGTTTTAGTGGTTATACTCCGTTATTGTAGATTATTATTACATTTGCATCTACAAGAAATATTATCATTATTTATTATTATTGTTATATAATTATTATTTATTATTTCTGATGTCTTTCTCGATGGTATTTTCCTGCATTACTCTATCATCCTTTTGAAGGTCGTGGTTGTTCAGAACTCTGATGATTAAATTGATGTGAAGCTAAGTTTTGAATTTTGCCTTTGTCGAATGTTCAATTGTCTCTTTTTGTAGTTCATATTAAACACTTTCAATTTTTTTCTTCGGTTCTGACAACTTTAACTTTCAAAGTTGAACAGGGCTTGGTTGTTCTAACGTTCAAGAAATTACTTATAGCAATATATCAATGGTAGCTGTCTTCTGAGTATGTTTATTTCACTTATCTCTGATGCTTTCACGATTGTATATGTCTTTACGCATCATTTCATCTTACATTGCTATCATATTGAAGAATGTGCTCAATTCAACTTTTGTATTAACTGGTTGTTTAAAACTCCACCTCAGATTGTTCATGATTCATTTATCAGTTTGTAGCTCATTCTTTTTATTCTGTCATAACAGTCACCTTTCACAGTTCATATAAAATACTAACAGCTAGTGTTTTTTCATTAATATTTCTTTGCGAATACAATGCAAAAAACTTCAATTTTATATAGGTTATGTCATAAGCAGCCATCAGTTTGATGTTCTTCTTCTTTCTTCGCTTTTTCCTTGTCTCTTGGTAGCTTTTACCCACTCTATCGAGGAACACGGAATGGGCTCAGCTTTCGAGCAGTTCACTCAGACTCTGTTGTCGGAATTTGTCAATTTGAAATTCAATAATGCTTACATCGAAAGGGGAACTCTGTCTTTTACATGATCTCAGTAGCTAAGACCATTTCGGCAAGCTTCCAAATCTTCTCCAGATCACACCAAATTCTTGAAATGGTTTATTTTGGCTATACTTTACTATTTTACCAGACAGTTGATATGACGTTTTGCCACAACTTATCAGGTCGTTTTCGAACGTGACTTTCGACATTCACTCGTGACAGGTTAGATTGAAATTTTTCAATAAAAGCCAAAGGTAAATCGAGGGTTGAGAGCAACGTGGGTACCAGCGTAAAACAGTTCATAACGCAAGGTTATTTGAAGTAAGGTTACGTGGAGGACAGGAATACATGAAATTGTTATTCCAACTCCCCTGATTCAATCAATTGCTTCATGTTTATACCTACACACCTACACCTACACCTACAGATTTGCTCTGATTTCTTTTTAAATCTTCATTTTCATTTTACATAACAAAAATCGTAAAACAAGAAACAAAATAACAGATATATTTATAATGTCAGTTATGTTATGAGAAATTCGGATACATCGAAGTAAATAAAGAGGAAAATGTCGAAAATATATTTCATATTTCTATGAAACGCCTTTTATAAGCTTTTCTTCTATAACTTTTCAGGGTACAATCTCTTTTCAAAGACCAGCAGTAATCTGCCATCATGTGACAATCCCATCGACCTTGATACCTTTCTTCCATCACCTTCAGATCTTGATGAAACCGCTCTCCCTGTTCCTCACTATAATTTCCTAAATTATCCGGAAATTTATCTAGATGATTGCGGAGATAGTGTAACTTAATACTCATATTTGCTCCTAAAGTCTGAAAGTTTGTCAGCATATTTTGCGCAATTTCTTCATAATTTGCTGCTTTATGGTTACCTAGGAAATTTTCGACAACCAACGCAAAACTTTTCCAAGCTTTACTTTCCGGAACAGTCATAACTTTGATAAAATCTGAGTCTTTCATCAATTGCCGTGTTTGAGTACCATCAAATATTCCACCTTTCAATTTTTCCATACTAAGCTTCGGAAATTTTCTGCAAATGTAATTAAAACAATTTCCGTCTTTGTTCAACGCTTTTACACATTGCTTAATCATACCTAACTTAATATGTAATGGTGGAAGTATGATTTTGTCTCTGCTCACCAGCGGCTCCCTTATTACGTTGGCTTTACCGACAGTTAAAGAATTTCTTACAGGCCAAACATCTTGTTCCCAATGAAGTTGCTTTGCTCTACTATCCCACATACAAATAAAGCAAGGGTATTTTGTATATCCACTTTGTTGGCCAAGTAAAAATTAACCATTTTAAATCCACACAGATCGGCCATTGATGCTCAGAGTATTTAATTTTCTCTAAAACTAATTTTACATTTTCATATTCTTCTTTGAGTTTCGTTGAATGGGCAATTGAAATTGATGCAAATTTATTTCCATTGTGCAATAAGACGCATTTTAAACTTCTTTTGCAACTATCAATAAAAAGGCCCATTCAGTAGATT
This sequence comes from Cryptolaemus montrouzieri, assembly GCA_013387265.2. Classification (NCBI taxonomy): domain Eukaryota; kingdom Metazoa; phylum Arthropoda; class Insecta; order Coleoptera; family Coccinellidae; genus Cryptolaemus; species Cryptolaemus montrouzieri. The sequence goes on along the minus strand of JABFTP020000089.1, from coordinate 98,593 downwards.
TATACTCTTTCAAACCCATGTCTATAAGCAGCTTCGCGATATCATTACAATACACTAATCCTTCATTTTCACTAAAAAATTGTAATAACTCTTTTTCTCTCGTTCTGTATGTTGTAATTGTTACTGTTGGTGCCAATAAATTTTTTTCTTTCAATCTTGAGGCTAACAGTTCTGATCCTTGTTTTGATAAATAGAGATCAAGTATTAAATCACTGAGTTCATTTTGAGAAAATAACTTTGGCGTAGATGTTTCACCTTCCCATTCACTTCCACTAGTAGATGGTCCGGATTTCTGTGAATTTGGTAACATCATTGTTTCTGAGGGCATGCGAATTACTTTTGAAATGTATATGGGCCGAGGGAGATTTTCACTGTGTAGAACCGGACATTTCGTAGATTGTAAGTCTCAGTATCTCCACGTTTGATTTCGATTAAAACCTTCAACATCAACTACGCAAAAATAACAATCATCTAAATGATTCTTAGGCTCCATCCAGATCATAGGAATACCAAAGTCTAATCCAGAACGTTCACCTTTTTTCCACAACCGTAAAGACTCAACACAGGACTTACATACTTTATTAGGAACCCATGGTTTACCTAATTTGTCCATTTTGAAACCAAAATATTCTACATAAGTCTCCTTGACAAACTCTTTGATATTTCTTTTTTGTTTTTTTGGTATATAAACACCGCAAATATAACAAAATAAATCACTACAATATTTACCCTTTCTTCGTGACGAACTCATATTTTAGACTAGAAGACAAATATATAAGAATGGACATTCAGTAATTGAAACAAAATATTATTCCATGACACTTTATCCAGATTAACGTGTATATGTACTTCAATATTGTCAAATAACTGAGATCTCAGCTGTTCTGTGGAGCGAAGGGTCTGAGAGTGGGGATCAGGTGATGTTTGTATGCGCGAAAAAGTTGCGCAGAAGCCTAATCATGACTGGAAAATTAAATTTTATTTCTAACAAGCTTATAATTGTTCAAAATATAAGAAATGCAAAAATCATGAAAATACTAGCACATTGAGAACTTCCATGAATATATTCGTAATCTGGGCACTTGAAAACATAAAAATTTGCGATGATATCCAGGGCAACAACAAAAAAATTTTTTTTGTAGAGCTGTGTATCGATCAATGATCAGTTATAAAAGAAACTTCTCTCCTCGATACAAGTTGAGGTACGTCCCATCCGGAAATAACCGATCGAGTCACATCCATTACAGAGATAGTACAGCATAAGTAACTTATTTTCGATGCATTAATAGGTCACGAACTGGAAAGATGATAGTATGTTGCGTTGGTCTATTCTATTTGAAAGTTTTCGTTTCGAATTATTCAAAGGGATAAGAAAAAAAATCTCAATACTTCTTATTTTGGACATTTAGACGATTGAGTTCACAAATAAGTTCGTCTAAAAGTTTTTGAAATTGTGCCGCTGAAACACGAAATATTTTAGTAGGGCATAATTCCAAAGCCCCTTGAAGAAAGCATATAAAATTAAAATCCATAAAGACATTCTTGCCAGAAATTCTGAATGGAAGGGAAAGAGCATTGGTCGAATTTGCACACATTGCCTACCCTAGACATAATGGGACGTTTTCTTTCAGAGACATGTGACTTATTTTTCAAAACTGAATAAGAATGAACTGAATTATATAAATTTCCAACAAGTTTTCTTAACAAAAAAGAAAATTATCATGTTATTCAGATGATAATATCCGAATATGGCATCTAAGAATAGCGTTAATGGTTCCAGGGTGGAAACACAGAGATAATATACAGTCTGAAACGGGTTATTGAACAACGCGTCCTTTAGGAGAAAATAGATCACTTCAGAATAACGATTAATTAGTTTACACCAAAAATTTCGTTCAACTTAGGTAAATGTTCAAAAGTTCCACCATTTTGCTGAATGCAGGAGTTAATCTTCTTCAGGAAATTAAATTAGACCCTTGGCATTATTTCAGGGTCGTTTTTGAAGGAGTTGGCCGCATTTAAAATTGTAAATGCAACTGTTCTCGGTTAATTGGGGAAGAGTAAACTCTATATTTTGAAGCACCCCAAATAAACAAGTCGCACGGTGACAAGTTGGGAGATCGTGCTGGCCAACTTACAGGAGCATCAGCTCCCCTTCTGATTCAACGATTCGCATAGTGTGCATGTAAGAACTCGCGAATCGCTAAAGAAAAGGAAGGAAGTGCTCCGTCGTGCATAAACCACATTTTTGCACGCAATAGTACTGAAATATTGTCCAACAAATCAGGCAAAGTTTCTTGCAAAAAATTTAAATATGCAAATATGCCTCTCTGTTTAATCGATCTGGAATCACCACCAGACCAATAATGAAATTGTCAATTACTGAAATTCACACGATAATTTTCAATTAATTCTGATGATGTATACTTAAAAATGCATGTGCATTTTCGACACCATACACCTGTTCATAGTGAAGGTTACTGATGCCAGACCTAGTAAATGTGCATTCGTCAGTAAAAAGGATTTTCTTACTGGAGTGGAGATCCTGAGTTCTCTTCTCTTGGATAAATCGGCAGAAAGTTAGGCAATTCTCAGGCTCGTTAGGAAGTAATTCCTGAACTTTCTGTATGTGATAAGGATTAAATAATTGTTCGTTCAATACATCATGAATCATTGTTTTAGGAACGATCAACATCAAACCTAAACATCGCCTGCTTAATTGTGGGATTTCGTCAACCATATCCAAAAAACAACGTGAATAACGTACCCGATTACGCATACCGAATATGATTTCTATCGATCGAGTCGTTCTCGAATTATTCGAAAAATAAGAAGAAAAATTTTTGGATTTGGCAATCACTAACTGCCAAACGAAGAAGTTGGCCTAAATCGACTTATTTCGAGCTGAAGAATTTGTGGTATAACGTTGTACACGCAGTTCACGGATACCCTGTTCATTATCTCCATTTTCTCCCACCTGCCCTTCAACCGTAAAGAAGGTCTCTCTTGAACCTATAGTTTACCTGGCTTTCCCTAGAAATACTTTCTTAAGAGTTAAAATTTTCGCGCGAACCCACTATGTAAAAACAAGAAATTTTCAGCTGTCTATCATAGGGACTATATTGAAAAGAGAAACTAAGAATATTTGTTGACTTCGTTACTAAGAGTACTCCTATCTAAGGTACATTTCTATTATCAGCTCTCCCAAAATTAGAGTTCTTCTGAAAACTAAGATTTCTCAGATATTAGAAAAATCTCCTTCACTTTCACGTACACAATTTTCGCAGATGATATTCTTGAAATTTGAATTGATGAACACCTCTGAGAGCGATATTGGAACTTTGAGGTTTTTAAAGTCACCGATTCAGCTATTCGGCTATTTGTAGTGTTTTGGTTGGGTTGTCATTAAATTGTGTGGTGAAAATGTGACTTGAAATGATCAGTCCCGTTTTTTCTGTGTAACACGAAAAAGACAAATGGTTTAAGGATTCTTTCTCTGATATTCAGCGAAAAGAGATTAATCAACCTTGGTTTGTCCAAGGTATTAACTCATACAAGGAAGCTTCCAAATATTCGATAATGCAGAAGTCAAGATAGTCATCATCAGTATATTTGAAGGTTGAAATGAAAATGCAATTTTTCACGAAACTTCGAATGAGGAAGCACATCTTTCATCCCTCTCTCTGAATCTATCTCGAATTGAAGCAATCAAAATGTAAATGAGCCAATAATTATAATCTACTTATATTTTTTGAAACTTTTCTTGATAAATTATTATATTCTCGAGTGAAATTTTGTGGTAAAAGATGAATGGTTCCTCGAGTTTTCCTTTGACTTCAGCTTAAAAACTTTTTGATGCAAATTTCGGAATATTAAGTCGGTTAGTCCATAAAGAAGGGAAAATGACTTTTACGAAAACGGCGACGTTCTTTAATATTCAGGATGATAACTCAGTCTCCATGTAAGGCAAATATATTCGCTTGAATCCAGACCCTTTTTTCATTCAAACTCATACTGAAGAGCCAATCGACGTGAAATAAGTTTTGCATTTTTGGTAACTAGAAGATACATAATTTCTGTAAAAATCAATAATTAATTAATATAATCTTAATAGATATCTTATTATAATTGGCTTTATTCCTCCGATAATTCCATCATCTCAGCTGCTCTTTTTCAGATAAACCTCATCAAAATCAAAAAACGAAGTATTCTAATCATGTAAACTGAACCTATAAAGCTAACACTCATTTTGTACCTGATTCGTGCCTCATCTACCAGTATTTCTGTAGTTCTGAAACAACATTTCACACAAATCACAATAATAAGCAAATTTAAATTAAATTTTTTAATTTCAAATGATTTCAAACATAGTGAAGAAAATGAATTATCAACTGGTTATTTCACGAATCTCTTTGAGAAGATATTATTTGCCATAGATACATTCAACTGTTCATAAACATCTTCCTTTTGAGTATTTTTTCTTGTATATAGCATTCCATATTGTGTTTTTAATAAAACAATCTTGAGACTCAAAAAAAATTGCCTTTTGTTCTATACTGAAACATACTGTCCACAAAATGATTTTTCGAAACGGAATTGCTGCATATCATAATTGCTACAAAAAAAAACACAAAAAATCTGACTGACGAAGAGATACTCATTCATTAAATTATAGTCAACCTCTTAGCTCCAGACAAGCCACGACAGCCGAAGTCAATACTAGAATATCTCGAAATTCTCGAATTTGTGAAACTGACCGTGAACACACGATGAGACCGATTAGACTCACTGAAATATTCTTATATCCGTCTCTTTATTTCGACGGGAAATTATGTCCTGAGAGCCGTCTTCATGCAGCACGAATTTCGAGGAATAATAAACTGAAACAAATATTTCTAGACTTACTGAGGAACTGCTAAAGTAACCTAAGGAGGAGATAGAAAATACCTCTCTAACCCAACTTGATGCTACTACACATTTTATTCTAGCAATTGCAACTAATCACGGTCAATATAACAACGTAATATTCTTAAGGAGAGTTGTTGCTACATAAAGACAGTGAACGAGGATAAGCCATAGTTATGAATTTCGAAACAAAGGATCGATAATTCACGTGTGAACAACTAACAATGTCGATACAGCGCACATGCCAGAAATGTAAGAATATTATAAAACTACCAAGGAATATTTTAGACCCTCAATGCAGTTTGCCCATAACAGGTAGAATCTTAATTCACTCAACAAAATTCTGACTTTTAAGAAGATACATTGCAGTGACAAACTACAACTGAGTCTTACATGAAATATATCACGAATGGTTATTCTAAATACCCAGTTTATCCAATATTATATCCCAAATTGAACTCAATTTCAGATAAGAGGATTAATCGAGAATGTTATATAGCTCATCTGCAATTTATACAATTCTTATTGCAGCGCTACAATGTAACTTAGTTTTGTACCTATTCAGCAGTTTCATACTTGCAACTTCTGAAATTCAAAACAATTATTTCTCTTCGTTAAAATAATTGAATCTCGTGCCAACTTCACATGCATCGCTGCTATGAAACATGGTTTAGAGTAGCTGTATCACTGGCCTTCCTCAGTGGCATCTTTACTTTGTCTATATTCTATCATTCATTGTGAGACAGCTAGCCTCAAAGAAGGGTATTATTTTAATGAGCTTCGCAAGGTCAAGCCATTTCTTTTCTGAAGACCGTTTCTCTTATATCGGTAATACCAGAAAGCAGCGGTAGCCGAGATGTTGTGAGGTTACTCAAAAAAAAATGTAATTGGAGTTCATTAATGTGACAACACACAACAAGTAGTTTAAATCTGTGATGAATCTAGTGTTTATGTTTAATAACCTGAATTTTATCAAACTTAGTACTTGATGTCACTTAAAAGTTTTTGTTTCAGATCTTCTGTTACTGAACTGTTCATTCTAATGATTGTGAACTACTAGCAATTACACTATTGTTATTTTACTTCATATGAACGCAATTATATGATGTTTTGAAAGTTAAACTAGTTATCAGAACAATTCGCTAAAGTTGATACAAGACTTTCAGAGCTGCAACTACTGTATCACACTTTAATACATCTAATTTGACAAATGAGAGTCAGAGACAATTAAAAATTTCCAAATTAATTATGTCTTTTGATACAACAGAAAATGTGTAGTTGCTTGAAAATACTTTCGTAAGGCACTTTCTACTACATTTTGCAACAAATAACAAATGTTGATGTAGCATCCAAATTTTAAGAAATATATATTTGAGCGACCTTGTAGCTCCAATATTGATAAAGATATTAATAGGAGTCCATAATTTTCGGCACCCCGTGTATGTTTTTAAAAATGGTCAATCTCTTCAAAAGCGAACGAAATATTAGTCATTAAAAAGAGTAAATTATTATTTATATTTGTTCATATTAACCTAATCGATTGAACTCAACTGTTTAATGAAAACATTAATTAATTTAATGACACCAGGTACTTACTAAAAACGTGCTTTCTTTTGAAATTTACTCCATGAATACATATGTTATATATCCCCATCATACCTATTATAATGATATCACACACAGAGAGCATGTTAAACACCTGGTCTTCCACACGAACGTATATAAGTTGTCGCTTTCTGAGCGCCGGTTTAATAGTTGGGATGTGTTCACCATACATCTTGAGATGAAATAGAGATATCGCCTAAAGCAGACATTGGATTGTTATAGAACGATACAAGGACTCTGCTGGTGATATGGAAGTGATTGACGATAGAGCAGTGATTTCATCCCTGAATTATCTCCGACTTATGAACTGCTCAACTGGGTATAGAATATTTTCAACGTAAATATTATATGAGCAGTTGGTGAGAACGTCATTATATGGCCAACAAAGCTGATAGTCTTCACCATAAATGAAATAATTGAAAAAGATTACTAGGAAAAATAAAGAATAGAAAAACATATACAACAACCTATCTTTGAAGCTAATAGAAGAAAGATAAAAAAAATTCTCTATCAGAAACCATGTTTATGTTGAGATATCAAACATAACCTCTGCTGCAATAACCTCTCATTCAGCATATACGACTTATACTTCAATGTGAAACACATGATTCTGTTAGATTGAGAATCACTCCATTAAGATGTAGACTGTCAACAAGAAGAATAAAAGCACATACATAAGGCTTGATAATTGAAATTCGCAGTTCTCGAAGATTTTCTTGGTTTCGGTGATGTTTTTTTTTTGGTCAAAAATAGTGCTCAATCGGTACACAAAAATCACTTTTTACCATTGTCTTCAAAATACGTTAAGTTATCTGCTGTTAATGTATGTCAAACACAAACTGAATTGCGTAGTTCGCTCGAATCATCTGAGTACCTAGCATATTAATAGATGAGAGTTGAGGGGGGAGTTACTAAGCGTGTTCTAAAGCTCACTGACTTATAAAACGGCCCTTGTAGTTTCTGAAATGGAAAACCTTTTAAATAACAATTGAAACTTACAATAGTTCTTGAAATATAGATTACTCTGAAATTGTAGGCAATTAGAAATACAAACATCTAATTGCTCTAGTCGATGAAGAAATGAACTTGAACTTAATTTTTGCTCTCTCTTCTCTCTCTCAGAGCGCAATTTTCGTTTATGGATTCATAAAGCAATTTATTATTCTGAGAATATTTATTCGTATTTTTGTTCACTTATAAATCACTTACAACCACCGTTTCAAACTGAATCGTTTGCTGGGTAGATAAACGCGTCACCTCGTATGTGCTATGAAGATGAAGAATGTTATTTGACTTTACCTCATATACCGTAAAAATATCTTAAATGAAACAATTTTTTCGTACTATTCTTCGTAGGAACCCAAGTATATATTCTTCATTCAAATGCAAGGTTTCAAACCGCTCTGTTTGTTAGAAATATGGAAGAATCATGTTGAGTGAAACATCTTTCTGTCATAATAAAGTCATTTCATTTCTTACGTCTCATAATAACCCCAAATGTCCTTTTCAATTTGAAACGTGAATATCTCAATACTGTTAAAGAAAATTAAAAGGAAATACTCCAAACAGAACGTCTGAGGTACTGCAGGCAGTAGCAAATATTAATTCGAAAATGTCCATGCTTTATTATTTTTAGTGTATAACATGAAATAATTCACTTCCTTAATAGAACAATTCATTTCATTCTTTCTTCAGAAAACATTCATTGCGAATCCAGCGATGGGGAGTCTATCTTACAATTTCATCAAGAAAGTGAGACGAGATCTTCTGCTTGAATTAGTCCAGTTTCAACGAAACGCGAAGACAGGAATGTTATCTTGGTTCAGTTTGAATTTATGAACGAATGAGGAACGTTTTTCTACATCAATTATTCATGGAAAATGGGATCCAGATTTACTACAGCAGAGCGAGATAGAGATGAATTTCTATTGCGGAAACACAATACAGAAAATAAAACAAGTAAATAGGTTGTAAAATTTTTACTATAATTTAATTGAATCGTGAGGCTTTTCAATATACAAAAGCTTCTTCAGACCATTGAGATTTTGAGTTAGACGTAAGTATAATAAGGAGTGAGTGAAAAATATGATTTGAATTTCCCAAAATAATGAATAGTTATTACTTCTTTCAATAGAAAGTATAACTCAAATTTTCCACAAAGATGCAATGAAATTCCTTTACTCATTTATACATTGAAGAATTTCGAATGATGACATAAACAATGATATCACAAAATGGATGAAGTTCTCAAAATCCCACACACTACTTGATTCATAACAGCGACTCATTTGTGAAATAAAGAGTAAATTGAAAGGAATAGTCTGTATCAGAAATGTCGGCATTCAAGGGCTTTTTGTCATTCTGCCAATTCGTCTTCTTCACAAAATAGCAATGTGCTCAGTTAGGAAGACTATTACTATAGCTCATTCACTATGATTACACATTATGCAAACCGAAGAACGAAGAAAGAATCCGACTACAATGCAACAGAAAGAAATAAATCAGTATGTTCTCAATTGCTCTTTTGCTAATTTAACAAGTTCCACTACTACTGAACCTGATATAGCTTGGCTGTCCACTGCTTCCGAGAATGGTCGAATCGCCCTTCGATCGTGTAAGCAAACGAACAGCAGAGAAGTCTAACAAGATCTTATGATCGGCAGTAAGTACATATGTATTTTCTTTTCAAACAATATACTTCTATTTCTGAGAAAAACTGATAATTACGAAAATACTCGATGTATTCAGTTACTTTAGTTACTCGTTAACTAGTGAGCCCATTAAGATCGCTTTTTATATTTAAACAGCTAATATACTAAACGCCTAATATACAAAAACGCCTAATATACAAGAACGTCTAATAGACGAAACGCCCTATATACAAAAACCCTAATATACAAAAACGCCTAATATACAAAAACGCCAAATATACAAAAACACTATGCAAAATATACTGAACGCCTTTTCATATCCAGCTCTAACTATAATGAACGTCTCATTAGATATACTGATATATATATATATATATATATATATATATATATATATATATATATATATATATATATATATATATATATATATATATATATATATATATATATATATATATATATATATATATAATAGTTCTTTATGTTATATGGAACTGTCTCATATATTGCTTAACACATCCTTATGGTAACGCAGCTTCAAGTACTGTTTTACGGATACTGACTAATCAACCATACAAATTTGAACACTATTCACTACTAACCCAATTAAATTTGAAAATATCAACTTTCTCCAATTGAGGAAGTATTAAAATTAAAAGAAAATATGAGCTTAAAACGGCAAGAAGGAGGAATTACTCCTCAAGAATATTAATGAAATAGAAAATTCTCCTCAAATTGAAACTTCTTTAACGTATCTAAAAGATAAAGGCGAGAACTTAGTAATGAAATAAAGGAACACTACTGAATACATAGAGAGTTTACCTTATATGATTGCCCTGTACATAACTATTTTGTATAACTTCAAATTGACAAAAATTCACACAATTTGCTCACCAGAAAAACGAACATCTTCTAAATTGAAATGTTCTTGTCGAAAGCAGAACTAAGATTCAAGTATCCACAAATTTGTGAATTCACATTATGAATCTTCATTTATTTTACAATGATATTAACTATATTTAACTATATATCAGTCTCAGTACAACTGATTTCCTAGATCCTCAACCCACATTCTCCCACCTAATCTTCACAGCATTATATATATATATATATATATATATATATATATATATATATATATATATATATATATATATATATATATATATATATATATATATATATATATATATATATATATATATATATATATATATATATATATTTCTTCAACCATTACTGTTGAGTAATCTTGGTCATCATGAATATTGTTTCCTTATTAGATGCTTTCATCTGTGTTCTGTATTTCTTTTTGTTGTTTTCCAATTATATCACGTTTGGTTTCTAGAATTCTTAAAAATTGTTTCTCAATATAATGTCATTCAAATTTGCGCAGGTCTTTTTTCTCTATTGGAAATATAAGGCCAATACTCCAATCATATGAGCAGATGAATTTTTCCAATTCTGTCTGAATATAGCTGTCAGGATTCTTCTTCCCCTATCTTTGATGCATTTTCTTATATCAACATTGTTGCCTTATTATACTGATATACCATTCTTAAAGGCTTTTGATACTCTTTCTCAGTCTATAATTTACTCCTCTTTTCCTTAGGCTCCTCTCACTTCCTACTATTTTCATCATTCTGCCGAAAGCTTTCTCCAGAACAAATATTTCGTCTTTTAGTCTTCTCTTTTCTATAACTGGTTGATGGTAAAATGACAATTTCACATAAGTCTTGCATTCCTGAAAAGTGTATTTCTCAAGTGTATTTCAATTTGTCCTCTCAGTTAGGTTCCTAAAATTCTTTTGCAATAGTCTAAGTCTCCTAAATTTTTCTTGGTTACTTTTTAGTATTGGAGCTGTAATGGCAATCCTGCAATTACTATGAGCTAGCACATTTTCCAGGTGTCACTATCATAGGTGTATAATTCACTCCTCTTTTCCTCACACTCTTTCAGTGCTATTCTCAATTCGCTGTCGAAAGTCTTCCCCAGATAGAAGAATACCTCAAATTATATTTTGTCGTTTAGTCTGTTCCTTTGTCTGAGCTGGTTGATGGAGAAAATGTAATCCAGAACATTTCTTCCTTACCTAATTGTTTCCTATGTTGTTTTCCAATGATATCTCTAGTTGATTTCTAGATTTCTTTCAAAAAAATTCTCAATACTATGAGTTCTTTGAAATTTGCTCTGGTCTCTTCTCCCTATTGGAACTATAATGCCAATCCTTCATTCATCAAGAGCAGGTACATTTTTTATATCCCTTCTGAATTTGCTGTCAGAATTTTTTTTATCCTATCATCAATGCATTTTCTCATCTCATCATTTGTGTTGTCACATTATTATGATATACCAATTACAAAGGCTTTTGATACTCTTCTAGTCTCTAATTTACTCCTCTTTTCCTTAGACTCCTCTCTCATACTACTATTTTCAACATTCTACCTTAAACACGTTCTCAGTTTATAATTCATTCCTCTTTTCCTTAGACACTCCCAACTCTCCCATAGTATTCTTCTCAGTACTCTCTTGGAAGCCTTCCCCACATCAGAGAAAACCTATAATTGTATTTTGTCCTTAAATATGTTCTTCTCTATTTGCTGGTCTATGGTGAAATTGTGATCCTGAACTCTTCTTCCTCTCTTGAAGTGTGTTTTCCATGTTGTTTTTCAATCATTTCTATAATTCAAAGACAAACATGTAGTTCATATTGATGACAGAAACATTTGGGAAGAAGTCAAACATTCTAACAGTATGTGAGAAAGTTCAAATTAACAATTTGACAGTTATTTTTTAATTGCTCTTTTATATCCCAGTATTAATGCTAGTAATAGTTGAAGGAAAAATGGAAACAGTCATGTATAACGAACTTCCTACATACTAATGGAAAATTAAGTATTGAGACTAATATCTTACGTCACTGCCACCAAGTTAACTTGCTGTACATATGAACTGATAATAAAATATTGTTATTCTGAATATTGCTGGCATGATTCTTCTTCTCCTATCTTCAATTCATGTTCTCATCCTAACATAAGTATTAACATATTATACTGATTCACCCGTGTCAAGGCTTTCGATACTCGTTCTCTGTCTATAATTCACTTATCTTTCCCTTAGACTTTCCCATATTACTCTTTTCGGTTTTCTTTCAAAAGCCTTCCCTGATAAAGAAAAGCAACGAATATCTTCTTGTCCTTTAGTTTGTTAGTTTGTTATTCTCTGGGCTGGTTGATAGTGGAAATGTTATCCTGAACACTTTCTCCTCTCCTGAAGAGTGTGTTTCCCATGTTGTTTTCCAATTATATCTCTGTTTGGTTTCTAGAATTCTTTCAAATTGTTTCCCAATAGTAACGGTACTTTAAAATGTGTGCAGTTGCTGTTTTCTTCTTCCCCTATCTTCGATTCAATTTCTAATCTCAGCATTGATGTCATATCCTACTGAATTACTTCATAAGACTTCTGCTACTCTTTCTCATTTCATAAATCACTTCTCGTTTCCTAAGACTCGCATACTGCTCTTCTCAGTGTTCTATAAAGAGACTTCTCCAGATGAGGGTTAACTATAAATATTTTCTCGTCCTTCAATTCGTTATTCTCTATAAGATGGTTAATTGTGAAAATCCTGAATACACTTCTTCCTTATATGAAGAGTGTGTTTTTCAAGTTGTTTCACATAGAACTCTCACTTTTTTTCGAAGAAGTCTGTCGAAGAGTTCAGCAATAATGTAGGTCCTTCAGAATTTTCTCAGTTCCTGCAATCTTCTTTTGCAGTATTGTTTTTCAAATGTAAATCATTCAATTATTATGAGCTGTTAAAATTTCCTCAACCCCTTCTAAATATTGCAGTCAGACCTCTTCTTCCCTTATGTACCATGCATTTTCTTATGATAGGTCTTCTTATATATATATATATATATATATATATATATATATATATATATATATATATATATATATATATATATATATATATATATATATATATATATATATATATAAGATCGTTTAGATGCAGGACCATCAGATTCTCAAACTTTCATATCATCTGATTCAGGTAACGTTGCAAAGAAAATTATTTCTGGGCCCGTTGATCATGAATATGATGATAAGGTAAACAACTTAAATGAAGGTAGGAATAATATTTTAAAAACTATACATTCATATCATACACGAAGTAAATCTAAGGGTTCTGACATTTCTACTTGTCCTGTCTATTCTTCGAACAACAAAAGTTTTGATGACTGTTTTCAAAATCATGTAGAATCACCTTGTTCCTCTAATCTTATCATAACTTCATCACCTAATTCAGATCTTCACAAAATTAATAAAAAATAAAACGCATGAAATGGACGTATGAAATGAATAAATTCATTATGTTTTGTTATTACAAAATAACAAATAATGGAACAAATAAAAAGAGTATATGTCTAAACTATATAATATGTTCAAAGAAAATTCCCCAATTGCTGTATTTCAGAACAAAGCATTGCGAATCAAAGACGGTATATTGAAAATAGAAACTTTATTTCTGAATCAGAATTAAAATCAATTAAAAACAACATTCAACAAGAAGAACATTTAAATTTTGAAGTTTCAGATGAAAACCTAGTCCCAATCATGAAAAGCATCGAAAATAAATCAGAAAATTCATCTAAAAATAATGATAACAAAGATATAGAAAATTTATTTCTCAATCAAATGAATTTATTTGAAAATATTGACCCAACTTTAAGACCTAAAATTCCTAAAATTCATTATTCAAAGAAAATTTTGATTGTATAAACGAGCTTAATGAGAATATTCTTCCAAAGCAACTTGTTAAAGGAATGAATATCTATACACTTCATCTGATTGTATATTGTGCCGCTATTACAGTAGTTAAACATTCTGGATACAAATTAGAAAATTTTGGATCTAATTATAATATCAAGAAAAACCTTCATGGCAAAAAAGGTTAGAAAGTAAAATTTCTTCTATCAGATGTGATTTAGGAAGATTGACTCAATATTCCAGAGGTAATCGATCAAAAAACTTATGGCACATATTGGAAAAATATTCCTCAAATATAAAACCCATAAAAATAATGAGATAAGTAATGGACAATTGATAGAATACATCGATACTTTAAAACAAAAACTTTCAGTATACTCCATTAGACTACGTGAATATAAAATAAATTCAGATAGAAAATTCCAAAACAAACTATTCAAAAATAATGAAAAACATTTTTACAAATTTATTTCAGGTTCGAATGAAAATATTTCTGGAAATGGAGTTCCTAAAATTGATATTTTAACTGATTATTGGTCTTCAATTTGGGCAGTGCCAAGGCAACACAATTCCAATGCAAGTTGGATTTTAAATGAAAGGTCTCGATTTTCTAAAATAGAATGCATGCAATTTGAAAAATTTTCAAACGAAGATATAACATCAGTTATTAAACACACAAAAGTTGGAAATCTCCAGGTGTTGATGGTATTCATAACTTTTGGTTCAAGAAATTCTCTTGCGTTCATGAAAAATTGGCTGAATATTTTTCATTTATAATAAAGAACCCCTCAGCTACTCCTTTATTTTTCACACAAGGAATTACTTATTTAAAACCGAAAAGTGATAATACTATTGATCCGTCTCAATATAGACCAATTACTTGCCTTCCAACAATATATAAAATTCTAACTGCATGTATTACCCAAAAATTTATGCACATTTGGAGAATTATAATATTCTTTCCGAACATCAAAAGGATGTAGAAAAAACACCTTGGTACTAAAGAGCAACTTGTAATTGATTCTGTTGCTTTGAATCAAGCTCAAACTAAGAAGAGAAATATTCATACAGCCTTCATTGATTACCAAAAGGCTTTTGATAGTTCTCCCATTCATGGCTTCAAGAAATTTTGGAAATTTATAAAATTGATAAGACACTTCGTCATTTTCTTGAATTTGTAATGAAAAATTGGAGAACCAATCTTCATTTAAATATTTCAAAACAATCGTTCAAATCCGAAGTAATTCCAATCAAAGAGGCATTTTTCAAGGTGATTCTTTAAGTGCTCTTTGGTTTTGTCTTTGCCTCAATCCATTATCTCATGAATTAAATGCTACTAGTTTCGGCTTCAAAATAAAGAGTTTATTAACTGAATTCAAATTAAGTCACTTAATTTATTTAGATGATATTAAATTATATGCCGGAACCAGATATCATTTAAAAAGTCTACTTGAGATTACTTTCAACTATTCCAATGATATTCATATTAAATTTGGGCTTCCAAAATGTAAAAATCTTTCTATTGAAAAGGAAAGATCACCTCTGATTATATAAGGATTTCCAATATCGAAATCGAGCCAATGCATCAAGGAGATACATATAAATGTCTTGGATTTTGTCAAGAGAAGACAATAAACCATAGCAGCACTAAAGAAAATATTAGAAGTTCATATTACAAAAGACTTAGAATTATCATCAAGAGTTATTTAACTAGTAAAAACCTTTTCAGAGCTATCAACTCCTATGCCGTTCCTATTCTTACATCTTCTTTTGGAATTATTAAATGGTCTAAAACTGATCTAAATGAGTTACAATGTCAAACGAGGAAAATGCTCTGTAAATATCATAAGCACCACCCAAAGTCAGCTGTTCAGAGAGTTACACTACCTAGACATCTTGGAGGTCGTGGATTAATTGATTTGAATAATCTTCATAGTAAACAGATTTTTCATCTACGTTCCCATTTTCATAATAAACAGAGAACGTCTAAATTACATGATATTGTTGTTGCTTCAGATTATAATCTTACACCTCTGAACTTGACAATGCAAAAGGTAGATTTTGATATATTTGATGATAATTCTAAAAGAGAAAGTTGGATGCAGAAGGAATTACACGGAAAACACCTAAAGAATTGAAAAATGATTATATTGATGAAATTGCATCGAATAAATGGTTAGTATCTGGAGAATTGTTTGCTGAAACAGAAGGCTTGGCAATTGCGATCCAGGACCAGGTTGTTTTCACAAGGAATTATAGAAAACATATCATCAAACAAAATATAGATGATTCTTGCCGTAGATGTTTCTGTTCTTCAGAAACAGTTTTTCATATATTATCATCTTGCTCAGTCCTTGCTTCAACAGATTATTTAGAAAGACATAATGCCGTCGCTAATATTATTCACTTCAATCTAGGAATTAAACATGACCTAATTCCAAAAAGAAAAAAATTTCAAAAATATGAACCTGAGATTATTTGTGAAAATGACAAATATAAACTTTATTTTGATAAAACAATTCTTTGCAACAGAGCTGTAAAACACAATAGACCAGATATCGTTCTTATTGATAAACAGAATCAAATAACATATATAATTGATATTGCTATACCCGACACACATAATATACAAAATAAATACAATGAAAAAATTTCTAAATATATGATGCTTGGCGACGAGATTAAAAAATGTGGAAAATGAAGAAAATATTTATTCTACCGATTATTATTTCTACAACAGGAGTTATTCCTAGAAATCTTCACAAAAGTATTGAGATTTTGGGTCTGAAGAAAATTTGTTTGAACAGTTACAAAAGATAACAGTCATCAAATCTTGTAATATTCTTCGTAGGTTTCTTTCCGAAAATAATAATGAGGTAGAGTCATAGGTTTTCTCTTTAGTTTATACTGCTCAGAATCTCATTTCATATTTTATTTATTTGTTTATATAAATGTAATATAATTAACTGATAATTTTGCCATATTTATATTCAGAGCAGTATTCTATTCGATCGTTCACCACTTCACACAAAGGAAACTATTAATGAGTAACATTCAGTGTTACTTGACTAAGGTCCGTACACTGGATTTTTCCGGGGAGAAAGCCTCTGACACTACTCGTTGGTACATTGATATCATTGTCTGATGATGCTATAGTATGTATATATTCTGGTAGATTGATATATTCTCATAACATTTAACGTTATCCTAATACATAATTACTCCAGGATATGTTTTGATTATAATCATTGCCTGGCAATGGTATTAATTACCGGGTGGTGGATTTATATTTTTTCATGAAATCAGTTTGATTGCATGAACAGATATATGGGCAACTCGTCGGGGTAAAACCCTATATATATATATATATATATATATATATATATATATATATATATATATATATATATATATATATATATATATATATATATATATATATATATATATATATATATATATATATATATATATATATATATATATATATATATATATATATATATATATATATATATATATATATATATATATATATATATATATATATATATATATATATATATATATATATATATATGACAACTGTCAAATTTTCGAATTCCACAAAAACTGAATTGACTCTGATGATGAATATAATCCACCAAAATATCCTTGCGATTCACATAATAGATATTTCTAGGAGAAGAACTTCAAAATCTGCACTCAAGATCGTTTACATGCAGGACCATCTGATTCTCAAACTTTCATATCATCTGATTCAGGTAGCGTTTCAAAGAGAATTATTTCTGGGCCCGTTGATCATGAATATGATGATAAGGTAAACAACTTAAATGAAGGTAGGAATAATATTTCAAAAACTATACATTCGTATCATACACGAAGTAAATCTAAGGGATCTGACATTTCTACTTGTTCTGTCTATTCTTCAAACAACAAAAGATTTGATGACTGTTTTCATAATCATGTGGAATCACCTTGTTGCTCTTATCTTATCATAACTTCATCACCTAATTCAGATCTTCACAAAACTAATAAAAAATAAAACGCATGAAATGGACTTATGAAATAAATAAATTCATTATGTTTTGTTATTACAAAATAACAAATAATGGAACAAAGAGAAAAGGGTACTTGTCTAAACTATATATGTTCAAAGAAAAATTCCCCAATTGCTGTATTTCAGAACAAAGCATTGTGAATCAAAGACGGTATATTGAAAATAGAAACTTTATATCTGAGTCAGAATTAAAATCAATTAAAAACAACATTCAACAAGAAGAACATTTAAATTCTGATATTTGAGATGAAAACCTGATCCCATTCATGAAAAGCATCGAAAATAAATCAGAAAATTCATCTAAAAATATTGATAACAAAGATATAGAAAATTTATTTCTCAATCAAATGAATTTATTTGAAAATATTGACCCAACTATAAGACCTAAACTTCCTAAAATTCATTATTCAAAGAAAATTTTCGAATGTATAAACGAGCTAAATGAAAATAATCTTCCAAAGCAACTTGTTAAAGTAGTGAATATTTATACTTCTTCTGATTATATATTGTGCTGCTATTACAGTAGTTAAACATTCTGGATACAAATTAGAAAATTTTGGATCTAATTATAATATCAAGAAAAGACATTCATGGCAAAAGAGGTTAGAAGGTAAAATTTCTTCCATCAGATATGATTTAGGAAGATTGACTCAATATTCCAGAGGTAATCGATCAAAAAACTTATGGCACATATTGAAAAAATATTCCTCAAATATAAAACCCATAAAAATAATGAGATAAGTAATGGACAACTGATAGAATACATCGATACTTTAAAACAAAAACTTTCAGTATACTCCATTAGACTACGTGAATATAAAATAAATTCAGATAGAAAATTCCAAAACAAACTATTCAAAAATAATGAAAAACATTTTTACAAATTTATTTCAGGTTCAAATGAAAATATTTCTGTAAATGGAGTTCCTAAAATTGATATTCTAACTGATTATTGGTCTTCAATTTGGGCAGTGCCAAGGTGAAACAATTCCAATGCAAGTTGGATTTTAAATGAAAGGTCTCGATTTTCTAAAATGGAATGCATGCAATTTGAAAAATTTTCAAACGAAGATATAACATCAGTTATTAAACACATAAAAAATTGGAAATCTCCAGGTGTTGATGGTATTCATAACTTTTGGTTCAAGAAATTCTCTTGCGTTCATGAAAAATTGGCTGAATATTTTTCATTTATAATAAAGAACCCCTCAGCTACTCCTTTATTTTTCACACAAGGAATTACTTATTTAAAACCGAAAAGTGATAATACTATTGATCCGTCTCAATATAGACCAATTACTTGCCTTCCAACAATATATAAAATTCTTACTGCATGTATTACCAAAAAATTTATGCACAGTTGGAGAATTATAATATTCTTTCCGAACAACAAAAAGAAGGTAGAAAAAAACACCTTGGTACTAAAGAGCAACTTGTAATTGATTTTGTTGCTTTGAATCAAGCTCAAACTAAGAAGAGAAATATTCATACAGCCTTCATTGATTACCAAAAGGCTTTTGATAGTTCTCCCCATTCATGGCTTCAAGAAATTTTGGAAATTTATAAAATTGATAAGACACTTCGTCTTTTTCTTGAATTTGTAATGAAAAATTGGAGAACCAATCTTCATTTAAATATTTCAAAACAATCGTTAAAATCCGAAGTAATTCCAATCAAAAGAGGCATTTTTCAAGGTGATTCTTTAAGTGCTCTTTGGTTTTGTTTTTGCCTTAATCCATTATCTCATGAATTAAATGCTACTAGTTTCGGCTTCAAAATAAAGAGTCCATCAACTGAATTCAAATTAAGTCACTTATTTTATTTAGATGATATTAAATTATATGCCGGACCCAGATCACATTTAAAAAGTCTACTTGAGATTACTTTCAACTATTCCAATGATATTCATATGAAATTTGGGCTTCCAAAATGTAAAAATCTTTCTATTGAAAAGGAAAGATCACCTCTGAATATATAAAGATTTCCAATATAGAAATCGAGCCAATGAATCAAGGAGATACATATAAGTATCTTGGATTTTGTCAAGAGAAGACAATTAACCATAGCAGCACCAAAGAAAATATTAGAAGTTCATATTACAAAAGACTTAGAATTATCATCAAGAGTCATTTAACTAGTAAAAACCTTTTCAGAGCTATCAACTCCTATGCAGTTCCCATTCTTACATCTTCTTTTGGAATTATTAAATGGTCTAAAACTGATCTAAATGAATTACAATGTCAAACGAGGAAAATGCTCTGTAAATATCATAAGCACCACCCAAAGTCAGCTGTTCAGAGAGTTACACTACCTAGACATCTTGGAGGTCGTGGATTAATTGATTTGAATAATCTTCATAGTAAACAGATTTTTCATCTACGTTCCCATTTTCATGATAAACAGAGAACGTCTACATTACATGATATTGTTGTTGCTTCAGATTATAATCTTACACCTCTGAACTTGACAATGCAAAAGGTAGATTTTGATATATTTGATGATAATTCTAAAAGAGAAAGTTGGATGCAGAAGGAATTACACGGAAAGCACCCTAAAGAATTGAAAAATGATTATATTGATGAAATCGCAGCGAATAAATTGTTAGTATCTGGAGAATTGCTTGCTGAAACAGAAGGCTTGGCAGTTGCGATCCAGGATCAGGTTGTTTTCACGAGGAATTATAGAAAACACATCATCAAACAAAATATAGATGATTCTTGCCGTAGATGTTTCTGTTCTTCAGAAACAGTTTTTCATATATTATCATCTTGCTCAGTCCTTGCTTCAACAGATTATTTAGAAAGACATAATGCCGTCGCTAATATTATTCATTTTAATCTAGGAATTAAACATGACCTAATTCCCAAAAGAAAAAATTTCACAAATATGAACCTGAGATTATATGTGAAAATGACAAATATAAACTTTATTTTGATAAAACAATTCTTTGCAACAGAGCTGTGAAACACAATAGACCAGATATCTTTCTTAAAGATAAACAAAATCAAATAACATATATAATTGATATTGCTATACCCGACACACATAATATACAAAATAAATACAATGAAAAATTTCTAAATATATGATGCTTGGCGACGAGACTAAAAAATGTGGAAAATGAAGAAAATATTCATTCTACCGATTATTATTTCCACAACAGGTTTTATTCCTAGAAATCTTCACAAAAGTATTGAGAATTTGGGTCTGAAGAAAATTTGTTTGAACAGTTACAAAAGATAACAGTCATCAAATCTTGTAATATTCTTCGTAGGTTTCTTTCCGAAAATAATAATGAGGTAGAGTCATAGGTTTTCTCTCCAGTTTATACTGCTCAGAATCTTATTTCATTTTTTATTTATTTGTTTATATAAATGTAATATAATTAACTGACAATTTTGTCATATTTATATTCAGAGCAGTATTCTATTCGATCGTTCACCACTTCACACAAAGGAAACTTTTAATGAGTAACATTCAGTGTTACTTGACTAAGGTCCGTACACTGGATTTTTCCGGGGAGAAAGCCTCTGACACTACTTGTTGGTACATTGATATCATTGTCTGATGATGCTATAGTATGTATATATTCTGGTAGATTGATATATTCTCATAACATTTAACGTTATCCTAATATATAATTATTCCAGGATATGTTTTAATTATAATCATTGCCTGGCAATGGTATTAATTACCGGGTGGTAGATTTATATTTTTCATGAAATCAGTTTGATTGCATGAACAGATATATGGGCAACTCGTCGGGTAAAACCCCTATATATATATATATATATATATATATATATATATATATATATATATATATATATATATATATATATATATATATACAGTGTGTTCCAACGAAAATTTGACCCCCCCTATAACTCCGAAATGAGTTACATTAGCGAAAAACACCAAGACACGTCGATTTTTGTTTCGAGGGGGAGCATTTTTCGAAATAATTCGAAACTTCTCAGATCAACCCCCTACCCCCAGCAACCCTAACTTTGAAATTCATCATAAGGAATAAGGGTCGAGTGGCACCTTACTGAAAAGGTCTGTCAATTCTTCACCTTGATTTGTCCTTTTTAGAATTTTAAATTAACATACAGGGTGTCCCAACCAAGGGTGAAGTTGAATTCCTGCAAATCCCAAATACTAAATGAAATAGATGTATTTTGGCATAATGCAAGCGCAGGTTTATGCTCGGTCTAGAAAACGACCTACACTTGTGAATTTGGAGTTGGTGCAATCAACCCCTATTTCCAGCATCCCCAACTCAAAAATCATTCGATCGATAATAGGTCAAGTGGCACCTCGTTGGAAAGGTACTGCAAGTTTCTCTTCGAATTTGGTATTTTCGAAATTCAGAATCATCATACAGGGTGTCCCGAAGCAGGAACATTGAAAATCCAAATAACTTTTGAAACTGGTTCATTTCGGTATACGAGAACATGTTTGATCCGAGAATAGGACTTTCTTGTGTGGTTATAGAATTTTTGCAATCAACCCCTTCCATTCAGCATCCCCAACTTGAAAATCATACAAATAATTCAAGTGGCATATCTTCAGAAAGGTTTTTTGAATTCCAGAATGATTAAAGCTTTTCATTCAGTTCGGCTCTCCATACAGGATGTCGCTTTCGAAAAATTCAATATCGTCATTTGAAATTATCAACTAAAATTAATTCGAAACTGTTAAAAGTATTGGGGTACGATGTGTTGAGCATCAATTACGAAGAAATAAAGCTGATTTCTGCATTGAAAATGTTCACATTTTTTCATTTCCATCTGGCGTGCAGTCATCTGTTATTTCTCATTTTGCAATGAAATATTATCATTATTCAGATCAGTTCCTCATTATTGTTGTTGTTCGTCAGTTGAAATTAATCTGAAAATGGTTTATTCCACTGAGGAAAGGGTCGAAATTGTATCGACGTATTTTCGAAATAACAGTTGTGCCAAAGAAACGGCAAGGATATTCGATAGGAACCATCCTGAAAGAGAAAGGAGTCAGTCACCAGTACGTTAAATGTTTGGTTGACAAATTCCTAGCTACGGGTTCGGTGGCGAACAAAAACATGAAGTGGCATGTCCTGTCAGAAATGAGGCAACGGAAGTGGCAGTAGTGGGTCATCTACAAATGGAGAATACTACTTCGATCAGAAAACTATCTCGTCTGACTGGTGTATCAGCTACAACTGTCCATAGAATCGTGAAACATCACAAATTTCACCCTACAAGGTAAAATTAGTGCATGAAATAAACGAAGCTGATCCAGATCGTCGTTTACAGTTTTGTGAAAATCTAAGTGAAAACCTAAACGCTAATCCAAATTTTCTGAATAACATCTGTTTTTCTGATGAAAGCACCTTTATGCTCAGTGGTGAAGTGAATAGACATAATTGTCGATATTGGGACACACAGAATCCTCATTGGTTTAGAGAGGCCCACACGCAAAGGCCTCAGAAGTTGAACGTTTGGGCAGGAATTTTGGCAATCATCTAGTTGGGCCTTTCTTTATTGAGGGTAATCTGAATGGAAATGGCTACCTACAGTTGTTAGAGGAACACATACATCCTAGATTGACAGAAATTTTACAGAACGATCCAACTCTTTCTGAGGACGAAATGCGTTTTCGACAAGACGGTGCTCCTCCGCATTATGATGCTCGGGTGCGCCAATATTTAGACGAAAATTTCCCAGGAAGGTGGATTGGTAGAAGAGGACCTGTTGAGTGGCCAGCCAGGTCACCAGATTTAAATCCCTAGATTTTTTTTTGTGGGGCCATCTAAAATCTAAAGTTTATGCCACAAGACCAGAAAACCTGGAGGAGCTGCGGATGAGGATTATCACAGAATGCCGACTTTTGACTCCTGAAGTTTTCGCTAATGTGAGAAGAGAGTTCGAAAATCGTCTGTATAACTGTATGGAGGTGGGCGGAGGTCATTTTGAACAATTGTTGTAATAATCAAGTTAGTTTTTGTTTTCAATTGAATACAAGTTCAATAAATCTCGTTTTCCTGTTTAGATGAGCATCCAATCAGTTTCTCCATCATCCCTCATCCTGATCCTCACGCCAGAAAACCTCGATTGCCAAACTGAAACCAATGCCTCAGTGATTCAGAAAATAGAAAAATCTTTCTGGAACTTTGCCACTCAACCTGTAATCACTTGTATGATTTTTTGAGTTAGGGATGCTGAATGGAAGAGATTGATTGCAAAAATTCCATATTCACGCAAGAGAGTCTTATTCTCGAATCAAACATAAACATATATATATATATATATATATATATATATATATATATATATATATATATATATATATATATATATATATATATATATATATATATATAAAATATATTCGAAATATTGGAAGTATCTACACTTTGTACAAAACTCAAATATCTCTTCATATTTTGAATTCTTTGAATTCTTTGAATTCTATATTATATAATCTATATAATAATTATATAATATAAGATGAGAATGAAGGTCAACCTGGGCTAAAACATATTACGTGAGTATCTTTAACGAAAATCATCAACTATATACAGCATTTCTCAAGAAGTAAATGCAGTTTCCACAAAATATGTGATTTTCTCGAACTGAAACTACCTGTTTTAATGAAGATTCATAATTTGCTTTTCCTGATTTCATCAAGTTTTCCACAAGCACCAATAAAAAGAAACTTTACATTCTGAATGTATAGACTATTCAGTGAATAGTTTTGAATGAATTTCTTAAAATACCGAAGAATGTGTTATGAACAGAAGTAGCTCAAAACATGTACCATAAGTGTTATGTAAATATTGGAATATCCTGAAAAGCTCAAGTTTTCATGCCAACTATATCAAGAATTGTTCAACAAATAAATTTTGAAGTTAAGAATTGCAGGTAATTTACTTGATCTCTTACCTACAGAGTTAGGGATCTGACTCTATTGGAACTATTATTAATCAGACTGGTTTACTTACACAAAAATATCTACGAAGATTATTATCAGAGAACAGGGATGTATTACATTTATATTCACTTGAAACTTTCTTGTTATTGCTTAATATTGTCTTTGCTTATTTTTCATTTAATTTTCCAACCTGTTCGCAGTGAATCCAATTAATTCTTTCTTGTTATCAAGTGGAATGAAATCTAACAATAAATATTTCATTGGAAAGAAACTACTTATATGGACACAAAGTAAAACTCACTTTCAATACATTACAACTTGAATAACTTTTCTTCAAATACATTGAATTCCATTCACATTTTCATTAGAATAATCGAAGATAAAAACCCACTTCATCGTTTATAAACTGAAACAAAAACTCAATAGAGATGAACACGAAATTCAGTTTCAAATACCTTATTTATTATTGTTTTCTTTCATTGAAATACATAGGTCAGAACACAGAATGTAAATATGAAATATGTGGATTCTTTATTATGCTGACAAAAAAATATACATTACGATGCATTAAATATTCGTCAAATTACGTTCACTTACCTTGGAATGATTATTTGAGGTTTCGTTAATTTAACGTAAACAATATCAACAATTCTTCTTCTTTTCTTCTTGTTATTGGCCTTGGTACGGTGAAACCGATGTTCGACGATTCAAAGACCACCGTACACGACGATGTCCGTCGTACGGGACGGACATTCGATTGTTTAGTGAGAGAATAGACGGTATATAAGAGTTCGTTTATATCCCGTCTACTCTTTTCACCTATGTTTCTGGGTACGGTCCTCTTCAAAAGTTCTTCTTCTTTGCCTTGTCAGATTGAGAAACGGCGGTTTAAGGAGAGTAAGGAAGGGTGATTGGCTCCGCCCCTGTGTTTCCGTTCTATTCTTCGAAAATGTAGGTTAGGTTAGGTTAGTTAGGTCCCCTAATTCCGTTCTATTCTTCGAAAATGTAGGTCTCAAAAACCGTCCCAAATTCAAAAATTTAGTCGTGAAATGACGTTTTCCCGTCGGGGACCCGATCTCGAGATATGTAGGAATCGTTCGAATGTCGAATAGTTTCTCCCGGTGACCCCGTTTAAATAGGATGGTTAAAACAAAATCCAGTATTTTGACAGCTCGAGGTTTGTTTATTTCGCGAATTTCTGGTCGTCGGAGATTTTCGGAATATGGAGAATAGAGCGAAAATTTGCGAAACTATCGCGGCGCAAAATGAGAAACTCGAGGCTTTTTCGTCGTACAGGTTTCGTAGCGATCGAAGACATAGAAATATTTTGTATAGCTGCAAAAGTCCATAGAAATTATCCCCTCCATCCCGGAGATTTCGGAGACGTATTTTATTTTCGCTTTTTCGGAACTTTTTCCCGGAATTTTCGCTCGATCGACCTCTGCGATCGCCCTCCGAAAGATACGAGTTATCGATTCCGAAGAAATATCGCCGTTTCGACGTTCCGTTCGCCCGGGGCGACGTTTCGGCGAAATTTTTCGAAAAATCGTCGCGCCTCCGAATTTTGCTCGGATCTTCCTCAGACGTTTCTCTACCGGAAAAAATTATTCGCGGGGTCCTACGGACCCCGCTTTTCCGCGCCGGCCCTTTCTTCCCGCCCGGTTCCAACTTCAACCGTCTCCTCCACTTTCCTCGAAATAAGGCTTACTGCTTTAGTATTATATGGATTATATTGGGCATCTTTATTACCTTAGCCCCCATTTTTTTTGTATTTCGCGTCTTCGACTTTTCTTCATCCTAACTGAATTCGATATGATCAACGTTACTTCAATTGTAAATAACGACATGCGAAAGACGACAAAAATAGTGTTTCATATCCTATAATTGCGAAAACTAACATTTTCTTTAGTGCTTCTTGGGAGTTGGTGTTTCAATTTAATGCTTCTATTTGAATTTCAAAAGTAATACTGGAATCAACATCAATCATTTTCTAATTGAATAATATTTGATATCCAAACTTCAGTATCCGTGAAATTGGTACATTCATCAAACCATTTGAGATCCTGAAATCTATAAATGTGAAAATGTAAGAAAGAGGCTTTTAACTTCAATAGAAATCAACTTTTGCTGTTGTGGAATAGAACTTTTCAGAAATCAAAATTTCGAAATTATCTGGATTTGAAGTCTAAATGACTATAGTTAAAAGATAACGAGGTAACTCATTCAGAAATATTGCACGATGTTTCAGACGAATGAAACATCGTGCAATCTCTGAAATATCTCTGAAAGAGTTACCTCGTTATTTCTCAATTATACTAAAACCGTAAGGAATGGGCGTAGACAAATAACGGGATTCGGCGGGGGAGAGATCGGGGTATCGAGAGTCGATTTCTTCGGCGGAGAAGTTTTTTTTCGACTAGCCGACAATTTGCTCGGATAGATCGGGGTTTTGTACGTCCGATTACTCCCCGTTCGAGTCCGAGCGACGTCCAGGGGCAGCGATAAGGCCCCTCGAAAAAAGGAGAAGAAAGCGCGCTGGCGCCGCACCGAGTAAAATCGGGCAAAAATTCCACTGAATAACGAAAATTACATCCTTCCGAACGAAGATAACACCTTCTACCCGATCGAAAAATTCGAAAAAACCCGTCTCCGCGAGAATTTGAAAAATCACTCCATTTTTTCCTCGAAAAAATCGACCGAATTGGTAGGGGGGTGTTAGCCTAAATGGCCAGATATCGAGCCGCGGTTTCCAGAGAAGAAACGCTATTCGAGAATTTTTCTTTTCCCATAGCGTAGTCTCATTTCGATATTCCGAACCGTAGCGGAGAAATCCGCCTCCAAATTCGGTCCTTTTCGAGCGACCGGGTAAAACGACAAAAAAGACTCCATATAGAGTGCCGTGACATAATCTACTTTTGCCCAGCGAAACGGACGTTACTGAGCCGTTTAAAAACGAATTTCTAGATCTGATTCTTCGCGAAATCCTTCGTTGATATATATTTCGATACTCTCACTATTAGAAAATGTACGTATTTCTTTCCTTAATCCAAGATTAAATCGATAAATAAACGTTCAAAGTCATCTCCTTCAGAAATCGATCTCGGTTCAAATTTACTTCTGCCACTCAGTTTCGCCAAAATTTCACGTCAATATCTTGACGCGATAGTCGAGCTGTCAGAATTGCGGTTTTCCTTTCATTCGTCCTTCTTATATGTGGGTACCGGGAGGTTTAATTCGAGTACCAAAAGTATCGTACTTATCTCGGCAATAGATTTGTGAAAAGAAATCGCCATTTTACGACTTAATTTTTTTAATATGGGACCAGTTTAGAGACCTATATTTTCGAAGAAAGAATCTGAAACATGGAATCCTTCTCCTCAGTCTCCTTAATAGCCGTGGTCTGTGGAAAGTGGGTATGAGGAATATTGAGAATATAGTGGTCTCTCTTTTTTGAAGGAGAATAGTGACAAGGCAAACGTTAACGTAATATCTACATAAACTGTACTCTTGCTTGAGCCAAACAATAACATTCGTTCTGCCAGAATAATGTATTTATTCGGAATATCACAATATGATAACGTTATTTTTATTGTAAAAACTTTTGCAGCTAAGTTATTTTGATGTTTTTTCGTCCATTCAGATAATTATTTCGTTTGAGCATTCCCAAGAAATAATCTGTTATTCAATGTATTTATCTAACGTTCAATTTTGAGGTTACTCAAACTGATTTTGTATTTCTTAGGCCCTGGAGTGTAGAACTTATAATAGTATGTATTCTTATTGGAATCTGTGACGACTATCCTAGAGAAAGAAATGAGATTTAAGACGTTATTGGGAGATAAAACTTTTGTGTATAAATATCTTCCCAGAAGAACTTCATTCTGTTTTCATAAATGTATTTATATTGGATTATTGAAAGTTATTCACTACATTCCATGAATCTATTATTTATCTGTTCTTATGTTTGCAATAAGACACAGAAAAATTCAAAATGATGTGTGTTATTGTTTCTGAATTTGAGTAAAGTAATCTAACCTACAAAATTCTTTTTAGGATTCCTGGATTATTGAAACTATCATAATTAGGACTCTGTATGAAACAAATCAAGCTTATCTTCATTAAAGAATGACAAATATATTTCAAACAACGCTATTGACAGGTAAAAGGCTCTCTAGTATATATTCCTCTCGAAATGGAGTTCATTTTCTTCACGAAAATACATTCATATCAAAACTTATTCACAAAATGGTTTGTATCTATTGCTTCAAATGTT
Organism: Cryptolaemus montrouzieri; assembly: GCA_013387265.2. Taxonomy (NCBI): domain Eukaryota; kingdom Metazoa; phylum Arthropoda; class Insecta; order Coleoptera; family Coccinellidae; genus Cryptolaemus; species Cryptolaemus montrouzieri. The sequence continues at coordinate 69,408 of JABFTP020000089.1, read as the reverse complement.
AAAAGATACAAAATGCATGGTCATGTACGAGAGTACTGAAATGATTCAAAACTAGGCTAAATTTCACCAGTTTGAAATATGAATGTATGATATTGTTTCTGAATTGGAATCAAACAAAATATTATAAAATATCCTTCAGCGTCTATTGACTGGTAATAGGCTTCTCAGTGTATGTTTTTACTGACAGGATATTCCTTCAGATATATGGAGGAATGATATTCATATTGGAAGTTATTCATAACATGTCATGTATCCATTATCTGTCTGTTGTTATAACTGTTGTTATAGATACAAAAGTTCATAATTATGAATTTAGTGATGTTCGAGGGTAGTTTAAATGATTTGAAACTTTCTAATTTTACCTGTTTTGGAAGTAAATATCTGTAATTGTTTCTGAATTGAAATAAACAAAAAGTCAGGACTAAGAATAAACAAAATATTTTGAACTAGATATCTGTGTTCACTTTATTTTTTTGTTTCAGTTGGAAGCATGCTCTCAAATTCTTCAAATTAAAATGTAAATGGAAATTTTATATGTTTGAGGAAATCTTGTTGATATGAGTTTGCAAATCAAGGAAACCTAAAGTGAAAGACAAAATATAGTTTATAATATGTCTTGCTTCGAATGATCAAGACACATACATACCGTACAAGTAAGCCTCATAAATACAATGTATTCTGTTCTACTCTATAAGTTTTCATAAACAAGTAGAAAGGTTTATATGACTGTATAGTTGAATTGAATTCAGTAGTATTTTAAATGGTTGTTCCATACCTATCATAATGAATTCAGAAAATACAAAAAGAATTGTACAATGCTTGAATTTTATGCTTCTCTCAAATATTTCAATTTTGTCAGTTTACAATAATGAAACACATACCCTAAAACAAGTGATTGCTTCAAATAATTTGCCAAATTTATAATAATGGAATCGAAGAGTTGTACTGAAATATTTGGATTAGAGAAGATATGTAAGTAACATCCTTATTTCAAATATCTATGTTGATAACTTACACATAGTTATGCATTTCTTAAGAACATTGAGAATTGAGAATGAGAATAATAGTATTTGAAAAATTGGCATATATATTAACATAGTTACTACTCAAAAGACTTGTAGATGTGTCAGACGAAATTGTCATAGAATATATGTATATATATTGTCAGTTCGAATTAATGATATCGAAAAACGTCATGTACGGGGTGATCTTCCATTTTCTATTTGCCGTTGTCACTGAAATGTGATTTACGTTCAAGTACATAAATAATGATCATAATCTTTTAATGAAAAGTTTTACTCTTCTCTTGGACTGATGTTCAGTTCAAGTTTTATGAAATGCTACAATAATCTTGCAATATTTTGATTAGGATCTCAATTTTCTTAAAAGAAGAGTTGAAAGAACGTTATTGAATACTTTCCAAGTCAAACATGAATGTGATTAGAGTTTTCATGTATATAAAGTATATGGTTAACCCACAAACTTTTGAATAAAGTGCAAGAAAACTATGAATTCTGAAAGAATGTTCAATACAGGTGCAATAAAAAAAATTTTAATTTCATGAAGCAGCTGACGCTACTGTCAATTTAATTCCCGGACCAGGTGCCGATGTTCAGATTGAGTATACATAGGAAATTGAAAATGAAATGAACTAAATTCTACAGAATGCTTGAATTTCCAAGATATTTTACTGAGAGAAACGTTATGGAATAATTTAAGGATTTCAAATTAGTCATAGTATTGGACGAAATCCTTATGTCATATATATTTTCAGTTCAAATTATATCAAAGAATGTCATGTACGAGGTCAATCCCCTGTGTTGTTATGTCATTGAAATGAGATATACTTTTAAGTACTTAAAGAATGGTTTTAATTTTCTGAGAGAAATTTCCACTCTTCCTTGAGACTGATGTACAGTTCGAGTATTATCAAATTTTGTTGAAATCTTGAAATTGAATCTTCTGCTTCGACATGTTAGAACTCGAATTTAGAACTCATCTTATCCTTCTCGGTTATTTGTTTTACTTTCTTCACTTTGGCTGCTGACAGCAGGCAGAATAATTTCCTGACTATCTTTTCCTATGCTCCAAAGATAATAATAGTTGATTTGGGAAATTATTAGAACTGTTGATGATTAAATTTTAACATTTAATGTGATTAAACAATTCATTGTTAGATATATGTTTCAACCTCTCTAATTTTATCCTATAACACCTCAATTGGAGAGAAGTTGAGATTTTGAAATTGAATGTATCTCTCTGAATCGCAAATAGAGAATAGTGGTGAAATTCTTATAGAACATTAGCCTGTATCCATAAATCGAAGCAGCCTTCTATACCATAACGATGTATAAGGTATATATCTGGAGATTCAATATAACATAAAGAGCAATTAAATATTGATGCCAGTGAATGAGGCGTTTAGTATAGAATTATGTAAAAGGGATTCAGTATATTACGCTTTTAGTAGATTGAGTACTAGTGAGCCCATTACGATCGCCTTTCATATTTGAATAGCTAATATACTAAACGCCTAATACACTGAACGCCTTTTCATATGCAACTCCATCTATACTGAACGCCTTATTATATTCACTTCATTATTCATATTTTTACTTAATAATTCTTTATGTTACATGGAAATCTCTCATATATTACCTCCGTCATCCTTGGGGCAACGCAGCTTCCAGAATTGTTTTATGGATACCGACTCATCAACCACACAAATTTCAACACTATCACTACTATCCTAATTCAAAGGGATACATTAAATTTGAAAATCTCAACTTTCACCAATTGAGCTAGCATAAGATGAAATTAAAAATGTTTCAACATTGATTCGAAAACACAAATTGTTCAATCACCCTTCAGGCATAAATATTCAATCATCAACAACTCTATTCACTATATTCCAAAGTTTTAGTTCCGAAAGTATTAAATATATACCTCAGCAAGATCAATATATGCAGATCTATAGTTTCAAATTTTAATTTTTACTCAACAGTTCTGATTCGTATTAGATCCGATAAGAATCCAATAAGATTCATGAATTATAATAAACAACAAATACGAACTGGAAACAGCAAGATGGAAGAATTACTTCTCAAGTATATAAATGAAATAGAAAATAAAAATTCTTCTCAAATTAAAATTTCTTGGGAGTATCAAAAGACAAAAGCGAGAAATTAATAATCAAATAAAGGAACACTACTGAATACATAGAAATGTCACCTTATGTGATTGCCCTATACGTAACTATTTTGTATGAATTCAAATTGACCAAAATTCACACAATTTGCTCACTAGAAAAAACAAACATCTTCTAAATTGAAGTTCTCGAGGAAAGCAGAAATGAGATACACAAATTTGTAAATTGCATTATGGTCCATCATATACAATACAATCATGTAAACTTTATATCAGTTTCAGTGAAACTCTTTCTAGATCCTTAACTGTCGAGTTGGCAGATGGTTTCGAGCAGTCAGCTTTCTATAAACTTGCTCTTTAATAATTGAAATTTCTATTCTTCAATTTTACTTCTCTTCAATTCCTTTTCTTGTGAACCTTCATAATATAATATGAAATGAAAATGAAAGGAAGAATTTGCATTAAAACAGCTTCATATTTCCATATTACGTGATGAACATTCTCATTTTATACAATTATATATAATACCTATAGTACAACTACCTATTATAAAAATTGTCAATTTGCATAGCATTCTCCAAGTAGTAGTTAAATTCTTTCCAAAATATGATTCACATAAGCAGCAGCATGTTTCCTGTGACTTTCATAAATCTTGGATTGGAAGTTGTGGTTGTACAAAATAAAACTTCATATGCAACTTCTACATATTTGAACATCATGTTTCCCACTACCAGACACCTATAACAGAGTAACTTTCAACTTCAAATCAATGAGGAATCCCTGTCGTTCATTCAGCAACCTTGATAAAATTTTATGACAAACAGTAACTATGAGTTATGCATAGAAGGAACTCACAATAATTACCATTTCTGGAAATTTGTGATCTTATTTTCTTAGGTTCAAACTTGAACATTGTGAAACACATGGAGTCCCATTACATTTGGATAATTATAGAATAGAAATGTACTTTCTCTTGAATAAACTGAAACAAAAATTCAATTTGAAATGACACGGTCATATTGACATCCAGCTTCAAATATTTTAATACAGATATAGCCTTTGGTGGATAGCTTTCAATATTCATATGTTACATACTCTAAATGACCCAACGAAAACTCTATCGAGTTCCTTTCAGAAAAAATATTATCATACAAAAAAGCTCAATATCTAGCAACTCAAAGGATATCCCGTCATTTTGTAAGATCCTCCATTTGATTCGTTAGAAAATTCTAGTATTTCCAAATCATTTTTTCACGCATAAAGGTCAAAACAACCATGAAAGAAAAATTAAATATGTAAATTCTAAGTACAGTGCTACATAAAATAGCATAAACCTCAAATTACATTCACTTACCTTTCAAACATTATTGTAAGTCTCCTTAACTCCTTTTTATTATAACATTCCATTTGAATCATATAGTTTAGGTTTTAATAACCACAAAATGTTAAATTTATGAATTTTGAAAGTATGTCGTTTCTTTCCTTAAACAAAATGTACATTAACATGGATAAAATAAATATCAAACTACGATCACTTCCTCTAAAAGTTTATTTCAAATTTCTTCAAACATTTCATTCAAATAAAATTCGAAACACTTATTTTGACAGATCGAATATAAGACTAATTGAAATAAGGTTAGATTCGATTGTCACTCAGAAGAGAGAGAGCACTATATTCTAGATGTTGTTAGTACCGAAATTATGTTGGTGAAAACCAAAGTTATTAACTATTCCATCTCACTATTTTCGTTCAGAAGAGAGAGAGCATTAAATTTTATACGTTGGTAACGCTCACTTCCGAAATTGAATAGCGATATAAGGGGCAGAAAGAGCGGTGACTGGCTCCGCCCCCGCGTTGCCGGTCTTTTTCTCGAAAATATAGGTCTCAGAAATCGTCCCAAATTCTAAAACTAAGACTTACTGTGAAGATTTCCCTTCACGTACCTGATATCGAGATATGTAGGAATCGTCCGAAGGTCGAATCCTTTCCCCCGGTGACCCCGTTTAAGTAGAATGGTTAAAACAAAAACCCATATTTTCACAGCTCGGGGTTTGTCAATTTCGCGAATTTCTGGCCGTCGGAGATTTTCGGAATGAGGAAAGTACGGCGAAAATTTGCGAAAGTCGGTCGATAGCCCTTCGTTCGATGAAAGATTTTTTCGTTTTCTCGTGGTTTTTTGATAATCTAAATACTGCGGCGCAAAATGCGAAACTCGAGGCTTTCTCGTTGTCAGGGTTTCGTAACGATCGAAATATTTTGTATAGCGACAAAAGTACATAGAAATTATTCCCTCCATCCCCGAGATTTCGGAGACGTATTTTATTTTCGCTTTTTCGGAACTTTTTCACGAAATTTTTGTTCGATCGACCTCTCCTATTGCCCTCCGAAAGATCCGAGTTATCGATTCCGAAGAAATCTCGCCGATTCTACATTCCGTTCGCCCGGGGCGACGTTTGGGCGAAATTTTTCGAAAAATCGTCGCGCCTCCGTCGTTCAAGGTAGGAACTCTGAATTTCGCGCGGATCTTCCTCTGACGTTTCTCTAACTAAAAAAAAATATTTGCGGGGGCCTCTGGCCCCCGCTTTTCCGCGCCACCCCTTCAAATTCAAAACGTCCCCTTCACTTTCCTCGAAATAAGTCTTACTGCTTTAGTATTATAAATATTAAGTATATAGGCCATTTTAACATAGAACAGGTTTAACTATACTAAAATCGTAAAAAATGGGCGCCGATGAAGGGAAGTTATCAGTGGGGGAAAGCGAAAGAAATCGGAAGTTTTTTTTTTGAAAAGATTGGGGTTTTCACTGTCCGATGACTCCCTGTTCGAGTCCCAGCGACGTCTAGAGAAGGGACAAGGGCCTCTCGAAAAAACACGAAAAGAACGCTCCGAGAGCGCAATAGGTGAGAGTATTCTGTCGGAATCTTTTCCTCGAAAGTTGAACCGAATTGATAGAGGTGGTGTGGGCCTAAACGGTCGGATCTCGAACCGCGGTTCCTCGAGAAGAAACGCGACCTGAGAATTCTCTTTCCATAACGTAATATCCATATTCCTAACCGTTCTTGAGATATCCGCCTTCCAAGTTGTATTCCGAGCGACTGCCGAAAAATACGAAAACGACGACTTTTCCCAAGCCATGTAGAGTGTAGTGACAGAACCACCTTCGCCCTGTGAAATAGGCGCTTTCGATCTCCTCGAAAACGTATTTCTAGATCGCAGTTTTCGCGGAATCCTTTGTTGAAATATATTTGGATATTTTGCCTATGGAAATTGACTGCATTTTCTCCTAAGTTCAAGTTTTAGTCTATAAATTAAAATTCGAACTCATCTCCTCCAGAAATCGAACTCGGTTCAAGGTAACCCCCGCCACTTAGTTTCGCCAAGTCAAGAGATTGACGAAATCAACGATTGGCGAGCCGTCAAAATTGTGGTTTTGCTTTAATTTGTCCTATTTATATGTGGGTACTGGGAGTTATGATTCACATATAAAAAGATTCGTACATATCTCGGTAATAGATCCGTGGTAATAAATCCTCATTTTACGAATCAATATTCGAATTTGATACCATTTTTGAGACCTAGATTGTCGAAGACAGGATCTTAAACAGGGAAGCGTATTGATTTGTTCCCCTCTTTTCCCTTATGAGCCAGGTTCTTCAAAAAGATAGTATGACGAACCCCCTCGGGGATTCTCACCTTGTCGTGGTGAGGGGGTTTTGTTGATGACTCCAGGAGCTATGCCGGCCGTAATTTATTACATGCAGGGTCACCTATGCCGGAAGGGTCCTGGGTGAGAATTAACTAAGAATTATCCACTCCGCCTGGCTGTCGTATCGTTGCCTAAGGCTTGCATGGAGTATAACGATGCCAGTTTCGGAGAGGTTTTCAACAGCCTCACCAAACTGCCATACCACACCTGTCAGCAACGATAGGCGGGGGTCTCGGCTTAACCGCCCATTCTAAGTGCATGAAGAGCACAATAAAAACTCCCCCAAGCCAAGGTGACACAGCATACGCCAATGGCTGCGTGGCTAGTGGGACGACTAGTCGATAGTATACGAACTCCGGATACCAAACGCCCTCTGGTTTAAATTTGGCCTTACTGCGGTAATGCGAGGCTCTGTCTCAGGTGACCGTTATTTCTCCATTACTCGTAGGAACAAGATGAGAAATGAAAATAAAAAACAAGGGCAGGTCCTGCCCCAAAAGAACCCAATCCAAAAGGCGATGAAGAACCTATGGAACTGGAACAGGAAAAAATGCCAGACATAGAAACTGAAAACGCCTTACTCGAAAGCAGCTCTGAAGGGGATAATCCAAAGACACCAAAGAGAAGCCGAGAATTAAACTCGGCGGAGCTGCTCGTAAGAGGATAAAATTCCTCACAAAGATGGGGATGACGGCAGAAGAGGCTAGAATTGAAGCCTAACATTCAATGAATCCCCGAGCGAAAAGTGCTCGATCCGATGGCAGTACGCCAAATGGAAGGGAGTAAAAATGCCCTAAAAAAGGAGTACCTGTTGCTCCAAAAAATATGCAGGAAGCCTCGTTTAGTCGAGCGGTGTCTGAAATGAAGGTAGGAATCCTGCAAAAAATTTCCCGAGTGAACTCTCAACTGGGGACCAAGTTACGTCCCCAGAGGAGTTCATCTTGGATAAAGTGGTAGAGGAATGGTTGAAGGCAGAACTGAGGCTTAAATTCCTTCAGCGCCACAGTAGACCAGGATGGGTCGGACTCACGCGCGCCCTTGAGACCACTGCACAGTGGCTGAAAAGCATCGAGTCGCAGTTGAAACCCTGGATCGGTACTAGCCTAAGAGTGGTGTTTGAGGCAGAATTGCCTCACCCAGAAATCCTCATAGGGTACCTACCAGGAAGGCAGTACTACTCTAACGAGGAAATCCTGGACTAACATAGGCCCAAAATGACCTAACACCATTTAGATGGAGGATCCTCAGGAAAAATCCTATGGAAAACTCCCTAGAAGTAACCATTTCGGCAGATATACAATCTGTCGAAAAGCTGAAAAACACTGGCTATCGGGTTAGCTACAGATTTGGAAATATTCAGTTCCAACTTATACAGAGGCCCCATCCGCGACCTCAACTATAGTTAGCCAACCGAAGGGGACGACGTTATCGAAGCAGTTAGAGGGGGGAACTAACAGAACAACGCTCAAAGGGAACTCCAATACAGCTGTCGGTGGGGAAAGCTCATCCAAATGACTAACAAAATCGAATGCCTTCAGGTCAACCTGCATCATGAAAAGGCTGCTTCAAGCATCCTCTGCAGGTTGGCCACAACAAGGAAAATAAGAGTAGAGCTCATTCAAGAGCCCTGGATTAATCGGGGAAAAATCTAACCTAACCCAACTAATTCATATTAAATAGTCAACAATAGCAGGTGTGTAAATCTTAGGGTAGCACTAATGCTCAGTAAGAATATAAAATTTGCTTCTGTTCCAGAATTCATCACTAGAAATCTAGCAACAGCTCTAGTAGAGGTGCCAATGATAAGGGGTGAGAGGCACATCATCATGGCCTCAGCTTACTTCCCAGGAGAAACATCCTCCCCACCATCAGAAGAGGTACAAAAACTCGTAAGCTGGTGCCACAAGGAAAACAAAGATTTGATCCTGAGCTGCGATGCGAACGCTCACCACACCGTATGGGGCATTACAGACGTCAATGAGATCTTTTAGAATATATCAGTTCTAATAACATAGACATTGTAAATAGGGGTAATAAACCAACTTCCATAAATGCGGTTAGGAAAGAGCTCCTGGATCTCACCATTGCCTCGCCGATTTTACTATAATCAATTGAGAAGTGGCGCGTCATGGACGAAATATCTATGTCGGACCATCAAATGATTGGTTTTGAAATTGACTCAGATTAGATTCAAAAAGTGGAATATGGAGCACCAAAAACGGCGAACTGGGATCTCTTTGAAGAGAGGTTGAAATCTGAACTGGATGGTCTCGAATATTACATAACCACAGTAGAAGAACTGGAAAATACTTCTACTCACCTAATCCAAACTCTAATATTAGCATTTCAGGAGAGCTACCCAATGAGGAAAAAACACTTCTCAGGGGATACGCCTTGGTGTAACAAGGAGCTTGCTCAACTCAAAGCTAGAGTTAGAAAAGCATTCAATAGAGCAAAAAGAACAGGTGAATGGGACGTCAACCGAGAAGCTTTAAAAACAACAAAGAACTCAGAAAATCCAAAGGACAATCATGGAAATTCTATTGCGAGGGGATCAATGATCTTGCCCCAGCTGCCCGTCTTCAAAAGGTTTCAGCCAAAAACCATTCGAATGCACTTGGTCTCATTGAGGAGCCTGGAGGAGGGTATTCTAGAGACTTCGGCGGAAGCTTAAAGGTACTTCTAAATACCCACATCCCAGACTCGAGAAGACTCCCCATCAATAACACCCAACAACAGGAGCTAGAACTGTATAGCTCCAGTAGGGAAAGCAGAAACCTAGCGGGCTGAATTTTCACCCTAAATGAGGTAAAGTGGGCCTCCAAAAGCTTCAAACCCTACAAATCACCAGGGGCTGACGGAATCTATCCGGTCATGTTGCAAAGAAGCAACACATATAAAACCCCATGTCTGACAGATATATACAAAGCCAGCTACTCACTGGGCTACATACCCTAGACACGGAGGAAAGTCAAAGTATTATTTATATCGAAAATGGGCAAGAGGTCTCCAGAGGAGCGTAAATAATATCACCCGAAGCTTAACCTCTTTTCTCCTAAAATCAATGGAGAAAATTCTGGACAGCCATATGAGAAGTTTCATAAAACTGCATAAAAACAATTTGCCTACCAACCGGGCAAGTCTACAATTGATGCCCTACACGATCTAGTCAAAGAAGTGGAAGTAGCACTAGAGGTTAAGGAAATGGCCTAAGTTCTATTCGGAGACATTGAAGGAGCCTTCGATAATACCTCCTATACATCCATTAGCAATGATGCGAACAGCAAGGGTGTGAAAACACCCACCATCAAATGGATCGAAGAAAGGCTCAAGATCCGGATCATAACGGCCACTTTTGGAGACACCGAAATATCGGTGTCAGCAGTGAAAGGATGCCCTCAAGAAGGTGTCCTATCGCCGCTACTATAGTCAGTAGTTGTTGATGGCCTCTTAGAAGGACTGAACAACGCTGATTTCAACGCACAAGGCTATGCTGATGATCTAGTTATCATCATTAGGGGAAAGCATTATGGAATCTTATCGAACCTGATGCAAAAAGCCCTTAACATCGTAAATGAATGGTGTGCTGAAGAGGGGCTCAGCATCCATCCAGACAAAACCATTCTAATACCCTTCACAAGACGTGGGAAGTTGAACTGAAACCCCCTCTGTCTGAATGGACATACTCTGAAATTTTCGAAACAGGCTAAGTATCTAGAGTTAACCCTAGATCAGAGACTCAATTGGAATTTACACATTGACAAAACTCTTTCCAAGGCTACAACGTGCCTATGGGCATGTCGAAGACTCTTCGGAAGGACCTGGGGGCTACAGCCATAAATAACCTACTAGTTATACACAGCGGTTATAAGACCCATTATCACATATGCATCGTTAGTATGGTGAACAGAAGCATCAGAAATAACTACGCAAAATAAGCTGCAAAAACTGCAGCGGCTAGCGTGCGTGGGCATAACAGGTGCTATGTGAAGCACACCAACAACTGCCCTGGATCCTAAATCTCTCTCCTGTTTAAAATTGAAAAAGGAGGCGTTGACGGCGGCATTATGGCTCCAAGACACAAAAAAACTATTACCTGATCTGAAGGGACACCTGGGAATTCTGGATTACATAGCGCCAGGAATCTTATCACAACCATTGGATATAATGCCGCTTAAGTCTGATTTTCACACACCCTTTGAAAGGGCCATAGAAGACCGCACCATCGTAAAGGGAAAAACAAATCAAGTACACCAAAAAATCCTCTATTCGTTACACGGACGGGTCAAAAACGATTGATGGAACAGGAGCAGGCATATATGGACCCAAGTACTCGTCATCAGTGCCTCTGGGCTCTACTCCCACAAACATGCAAGCAGAAAAACTTGCTGTAAACCTTTGCTGCCAGGAGGGACTACGAAGGAAACTTAAAGGTGCAAAGATTTTCATTTCAACAGACAGTCAGGCAGTGATAAAAGCTCTAAACTCTTACAGTTATCGAAGCATCTCTGTCTGAGAATGCCGTAAATCCTTGAAGCAACTTTCTGGGGGAAGAAAACTTTTACCGTGATGGGTGTCTGGCCACGAAGGCATACAAGGAAATGAAGCCGCTGACGAACTGGCCAAATCAGCTGCTGGAATTCCACCCATCGGATCTGAACTGTTCTGCGGTCTAAGTAAGCCGCACAGACGACAGGAACTGGAACGATGGGAATAATCTAGCAAAAAAAAATAAAGGAGCAAAACTCCAGACCAAAAACAAGCGAAAAAGTTCATTGACTCTTCGCCAAAGAAGACAAAACAGCTTCTCGATCTCTCTAGGGACGAGCTGAGGATAATAACAGGCCTCCTGACTGGACACTGCCCAGTGAGATACTATCTCAATAAAATGGGCAAATCGGAAACGGCAACATGCAGAATGTGTAAAGAGGGCGATGAAACTGCCGAACATATTATTTGCAGTTGCATCGCAACTCGCTCCGAGGGAGATTCTTAATTTTGTAGGGGATTTAGACCTACAAGGAAATTAATAAAAAGGGTTACGAACAAAAGACCAATTTGGTCGCAGTTCGGAAAGGCTTGCAAAGCCAATCGACCTCCACGAATGTAATGTAGTATGACGAATATCTAGAATATAGAGGTCTCCCTCTTTTGATTGAGAACAATGAGAAGGAAAATAGAAACATAATATCAACTAGAGTCATACAAATACATTTGTTCTGTGAAAATATTTCATACATTTGGAATATCACAATGTGATCTACGTGTTGAAACTCAAAGTTTCAAAAGTTTCAGAAGTTTCAAGGTAAGAGAACGTAATTTGATGTTTCTTTTGTCCATTTTAATTATATTTTCATTTCAGCATTCTAAAGAAATAACGTTTCATAATTTATTCTTTAAACGTTCACAATTTGAGGTTTCGCTAACTGATTTTGTGATTCTGATGGCTCTGGAATGTTGAACTTATGATAGTAAGTTGGAATCATTGAAGACTATCCTAAAGCAAATGATAAGATCCCAGACGCTATTAACAGTTACAACTTTTTCTGTATATATTTCTTCTCAAAGAAAATTGATTCTGTATTTGTAAAGACCTATGGTATGATAGGAATATTGAAACTTTTTCACTACATGCCATTAATATGTAACCAATCGACCAGATTGGTAACATATTAATATGTTTGCAATAAAATTCAGAAAAATTCATAGCTATGAGTATTACTATTTATAATAAAGCAATCTATCCTTAAAATTTATTTTCTGGTATTCCAAGAATGCTTAAATTAATATTTAAAGGATACTGTATGGAATAAATCAAGACTATCTTCATGATAGAATGGGATATCTTCCAACACGCTATTCTCAGGTAATAGGCTTTTCTGTATATATTTCTCATTTGAAGTATTTCATTCTGTAACGAGAATACATTTGGTATGATCGAAAGTTATTCACAACATGGTTTATATCTATTACGTATTTGTTGCTATAACTGTTGAAAGATACAGAAAACTCATGATCATAATGTACGATGGGTAGTGAAATGATTCAAAACAGTGCTAAGTTTTACCTCTTTAAGAAATGAATGTGTGATATTGTTTCTGAATTAAAATAAAACAAAAATGATGGCATATCCGTCAGAACTCAATTGAGTGGTAATACGCTTTACCGTGTATATTTATACTGAAAGGATATTCACTCAGATTTGTTATGTTATAAATATTAAAAGTTATTCATGATATGCATGCATGCATTATCTATCTATTGTTCTAACTATAATAAGATGCAAACAATTCATAATTATGAATGTAGTGTTTAAATAATTTGAATAAATTTAATCTGTTCTGGAAATAGATGTCTGTTATTGTTTCAAAGTTCAAATGAAACAAGAAAGTCAGAACCCAGCTAAAATAAAATCTTTTTCACTAGATATCTGTATATTCGTGTTCACGTTTCAAATAATACAACAGGAAGCACGCTCATCAATTTTTCAAATTCATATAAAATGGGAATTTAACATGTTAGAGGGGCTTCGAATAATTGTATATATGTATACAATATATGTATTGCTTCGAATAATCAAGACACGTACATATAGTGCAAGTAAGTTTCATGAAAGTGCAGAAGCGTATTTTGTTTTATTCTATAAGTTTTCATAATCAATATGACTCTGATGGTACTGTTCAATACCTATCAACATGAATTCTGAATAAAACTGGGAAAATTGAAAACAAAAATGAGTTTCATGGGTACACCTTTATGCTTCCCTTAAATATTTCAATTTCTTCAATTCACAAAGACATTTTTAAAAAATGCTTTGGAAACATGGAGTTGTACTGAAACATTTGTATTGAAGAAGATATATATTTCACATCAATCTTCACAATATCAAAGTTGATATCTTTCTCATAAATAGTTGTGCATCTCTCAAGAAGGTAAATTGAGGATGCATAAAGTAGAATTTTAAAGAGATAACCAGAGACTCATCTATAAACATAGATACTTTTACTGACGTGACGAAAAATGTCAAGTACGGGAGCAATCACCCGTCTTATATGAGTTGTTATGTCATTGGAATATCATTAAGGTTCAAGCAATTAGAGAATGATTTCAATCTTCTAAGAAAAATATACTCTTATTTGGAACTGATGTTATATACTTTTGGAAGATTTTGATTAAAATGCCAATAATCTGGAAAAAGGAGTATGAAGATCTTTCTCAAATATCTTTCCATTCGAATTACAATATGAATGACTGAGTTTTCAAACAACACACAGGATAGTGTTAATCCACAAGCTCTGAAAGAATTCTGAGATCTTTTATGACCTATGTTCTGAACGAATGTTAGTTATAGGTGCAATTAAAATTTTTTATATTTTAGAAAGCAACTGACGCAACTGTCAAATAAAATTGAATTCCAGAATAATGTGACGGTGTTCAGTTCGTTCAGTCTCAATTATTATGGATCGAGTTAACATAGACAAAGGAAAATATAAAGAATTAAATTCTAGAAAATACTGGAATCTCCGAAATTTTTTCTGAGAAGACTTAGTACTATGAAGTAATTCGAGGATTGGATTTAAAATTAGTAACTTCTGGAAAAAATCATCAGGAATATTTGAGTTATTATTTGCGTTTTTGGTCATTAAATACCTGAAGTGTGATGGAATGTTTTGATCTTCAAATATTTACTAAAAATATTTCATTTTCAATGCTATGCCCGTTCAATTAGAGAAAGTTGAGATTCCAATATTGAATATATCCCTATGAATAAGAAGTAGAATTAGAAATTTGTTCGATAAATTAGCCCTAATCCATAAAATAATACTCGAAGCTTCTTTAGCATAACAATGTTTGAGTGAATATATATGAAGGTGTCCAATATAACATAAATATAAATCTAGTATGAATGGCAGCGAGTATAAGGAGGTATTCAGAATTGATAGATTTGGGTATTCAAGAGCTTTTAGCATATTAGGTGTTGAGTATTTCAAACGTTGGATATATAAATACAAGTTCATTGAGTGAAATAGTGTACTACTAAAGCTTCACATCTTTTTAGAGCCATACGAGTTTACCATTCTGGATCCCTTGCTTGCAGGGCCACTACGGGTATTAATCCTTTAACTTATGTAATTGGGTACCTCATTTTTTTTATTGGACATTGACTAACACCAAAAACCAGGATCTAAGTTGCAATTCTTTTCAATGAGACATTAATTTATCTATATTTCAAGAAACTTGAATCAATTTTACATTATTCAACTAATTTTGAAAAAAAATACAGATCTCTATGCAGTGTGCTGAAACCCCTCAAAACAATACAGTATACCATCTATCAAAAATATTAACATCGGTGATGTGTGTTGCCTGAATCTCTGGGGTCACTTTCTCTTCCATTCTTAATTATTTTTTGTCTATTTGCGATGTGTGAGATTAAATGATATACTCTTTCATTGAATTAGAAGTTTATTCCTGCTGTGGTGTGTGATGAGAACTGAACCGCCAAGTTGTCAATTCATACATTTTTATAAAAAAAGTTTGGAATATTGATGCTTGGTCGTTTCTAGGTGAACTAATTTTTGTATTCATCTATCGAGAATCTCGAATATAAAATGGTATTTAATTCATTTCTAGGATTACATTTTCATGAGATTATTAAACTACTTGCGTAGACACACGTGTTAATATCATTCAGTTAACCCCTCAAACACAGCGACCCCTCGTCACAGCGCATCCTTGGTACCCAAAAAGTGAAACTAAATTGAAAAATTTGTGTGTGAATCTGAAATTGAAAATGGGTGAACAAAATCGTACGCCGTATAACCTGCGCTCGAGCCGTCGACCCATTGTCATTGATGGAAGCATGAATGAGGGAGAAAAATCAGGTGAACGGATACATCAAGGTAGGTATACTCAAATTTCAACCCATTTAATAATCAGTCATGACGTCTATAATTCTGGAAATAAGGAGGCTATCCCAAAAAGAATTTTTCCAAATAAAGCAGCAACGAACATTCTTTCTATACCACCTCCCGCACAGCAACCAAACTGGCGACAAGATCAGATATCAGCGCCTAACATCAGAAACTATCTTGGTCTACCGTTGAGAAAAACAAATGTTTGAATTCGCCCTGAAAAATTTCGTCCATTCAAGATAATGGTTAAAATGAAAATTCATCATTTATTAATTTTCAATGCAACTATACTGACATGAATAGTAATTATTCAAATTTTTTATTTACTAAGTAGTCAATTTAAAATTGTTCTAATACAATCTTAGCTGAAAAAAATTTTCGGAGAGGCGGTATTAATTTTTTCATTCCGCCACCAAATTTTGATAATGTACCCAATTGAAAATATGGGTTGTCTTCCCCAAGCAACAACAAGTAAAGTAAACGTGAATTTGGTTAAACTAATATCAAAAGTACTATGTGATACGCTGAATCAAGTACAAAATAATGTTTTTATTGTTAAGGAGAAAAATGTTGTAAACTCAACTTTACGGGGTGTACCAAGCAACAATATAGACCAACTATCTCGTAATTTACAGTCTCGTCATATCTCCAATAAATTCCAGTCATTCTCATTAGGAGATAGAAGTGACATCATTCCTAATTTTGAAGGCAAAGTGACATGCAACCATTAGATTTTCTACAGTTTTTAGAGAGTAGTATTGAGATAAATAGAGAAAAATTTGACAGTCTGAAGATAATACTAAGTAGAGCGTTCAAAAATTCTGCTAAGATATGGTGGGATGCTTTTTCTCATTTGTTTCGCTATTATAATGATTTTAAAGTTGAGTTCATTGAACAATTCTGAAATTTGAAGAAACAAAGGCGAATCAAAGATCGTCTGGAATGTGATCAATATAAATCGGGACTATTAGTTGATCATTTTAATTTTTGGGTATCTACGAGAGAACACATTCATCCTCCCTACGCGACAGGTGAAATAATTGAAATGATTGCACCATATTTGTCCCCTAGTGTAGCCTGTACACTTAGGGAGTGTACG
The DNA here is from genome assembly GCA_013387265.2 of Cryptolaemus montrouzieri. Lineage (NCBI taxonomy): Eukaryota > Metazoa > Arthropoda > Insecta > Coleoptera > Coccinellidae > Cryptolaemus > Cryptolaemus montrouzieri. Next base: position 52,539 of record JABFTP020000089.1, on the reverse strand, counting down.
TTCTCATCTCAGGAAGTGTTTAGGTTAGGTCATCTCATTATGGCCAAAGAAAATCATTTTAGAATCGTCATTTCATCGTCATCGTCGATGAAAAACAATCTCAATTTCGGGACGAAAAACTTCTCTGAGCGAGTAAAAAATATTTCAAGCATTGAATGTGATGATTCTGAAATGAATTCGGGAAACGAACAAGTTTCCCACATCTGCAAACGTAAGTGGGGACAAAATAGTGCATGAATAAAAATATTGCAAATAATCCTTTAACTGATTTATTGAATGAAGAATGTGATTATAATCATGTGCTACCAGAATATCGTTGTCCACTTATTTCGATCAAATACACGGATTTGTCTTTGCTGCACTTATCGATAGGGGCAGTAAAATATGTGCAATCTCGTTGGACGTGTGGAATCGATTGAATACGATGAATCATTTGATTGCGCACTTCTCAGTCACAGGTGTTGTAATAATAGGTGCATTTCGAACAAAATTTCAGAGAGTGTCTCTGCAATCATTCCTGAAATTGAAAGATCGTGATTATCAATTACATTTCGAATTTCTGATTGTGCATAATTTAACATATTCTGTCATAATTGGCTCAGATTTTCTTCGCTTTTATAGTGCGATTATTGATCTTGATATTGATGTTGATAATTTTGCTGCACAAGAATCTATTCTAGTATGTGCAATCACCAATAAATGTCCAGCAATTAAAACATTATTATAGAGTAATAAAAATTTCTTGATTGATATTGAGAAAGCATTAAATGACTGCGCTTCATCAAAATGCGAAAGAGAAAAATTTTTGTCCAATTTGGAAAAATATAGAAAGGTATTCTCATCAATACCTGGACGGACCAGTGAATATTTTCACACTTTCACTTTGAAAGACACTTCTGAAATCTTTATCAAACCTTATTCTATACCCATTGCGCACCGAGATGCTGTGGAGGAAACGATTTAACAGATACTGGAGTGGAAAGTTATTGAACGAGCAGCACCGAAGTATATATTGCCTTCAATGACAACGCTGGAAAAGGATGGTAGTGTTAGGGTCTGCTTGGATGCAGGTCATGTGAACAAGGTCATGGAAAGTGACTTTGAATAACCGAAGCCTATTCACGAAATAATAAATCTTTTCTCAGGTAGAAATGTTATGAGTGGCCTTGATCTCACGCATGGCTATTGGCAATGTCCTATCAGAAAGGAGGATAGAAAGTATACTGGCTTCATGGTAGGGACAAAAACTTATCAGCTCTGCACTCTGCCATTTGGTTTCATAATGCCACCAGTTCATTTACGAGATGTATGGATACAGTTTTAGGTCCTACATTTAAGGAGTTTATAGTGGATTATATTGATGATTTGCTGGTTATATCAAATAGTGTTGGAGAACACCTCATACATTTAGCGATGGTTTTTCTAAGAGTTCTAGATGCAGGACTAACATTGAAACTTGAAAAATGTAGCTTTCTTGGGACAGAGATAGCGTATTTGGGCTTCCTACTGACTCAGGAAGGTATTAAACCTCGCATACAAGTGATTTCAGATTATAAGCGAGGTTCCAGTACTAAGAAACTGCAACGATTTTTTGGGCTGTGTCAGTATGACCGGATCTTTACTCCCCATTTTGCAGAACTTACGGTTTCACTTACAAAGATCTTACAAAAGAAGACGCCTTGGTATTAATAAACTATTCATGAAGGTGCATTCAATGGACCGAAATCAGAGTTGCAGAATGAAATACTTTTAGGTCACCCAGATTATGAATTACCGTGGTATGTCGCAACTGATGCGAGTGATGGGGGGTATTTTCGGAATTCATTTCCAAATAGTAGAAGGAAACAAATCAATAATAGCTTGAGCTTCCGCGAACTGTTAGACAGAGAAAAAAAATTATGGTGCATATGAGAAAGAACTGCTTGCAGTTGTCTTTGCTTTTGAAAAGTGGAGACTCTACTTGCTTGTAAATCATTCTACTCTGCACACTGATTGTTCAGACCTTGAGTATTTAAATACCTCTCATCTCCTGTCTTCAAGAATTACACGATGAGAATTAGCTCTGCAAGAATTTTCATTTGACGTCATTCACGTACCCGGACATGAAAATCTGTATGCAGATGCACTGTCAAGACATGCAGGAAACTGTTTGCCAACACCAAAAGATAAGTGTTTTGAAGTTCTGAGCTTACAGCTATCGAAAGAGTTCCAACATAAAATTTTGGATAGAATGCAGACGTTTCAAGATAATGACAGAAAAATTCAAGAAATCCGAACTGCCCTGCATAATAAATTTGAGAAGGCTGTTCAGCAATTTGTTGTACACGAAGGAATTTTGTTAAAAGAGGTTCGCATCAAAATGAATTCTTAATGCTTATTTCAAATGAACTCATTTCCACCTTCATAAATGAGTACCATATATCTCTGAGTCATGTGGGCATACACTTGACATGGCTGTAGAAACGTAGTGAAGTAATGTGAATAACATGGATCACCAAATAAAAAAGGTCGTAAAAGTTTATGACATCTGCCAAAGAGAAAAGTCTGCCAAAGAACAATGTCGTATCTGAAGGGAAGCATGATGTATTTGCTACGGATATATAAGGACCTCTGATTCGTGGTCGTGCTGGTGCACAATACCTTCTCGTTATTCTCAACCTCTACACAAACTTTGTCGTACTATATCCTCTGAAAAGAGCAACTTCAGTTTCTATTGTAAATCCAATTACGAAAGATTATCTTCCCAAGTATGGTCCTCTTATGCGTGTTTTTCATAATAGAGGAACACAATTTACCTCAAAAATTTAAGACAAGTTACTATGTTTCAACTATCACTAATTTACTGATGTAAAGAATGACAAAATTTTTACATTGGTTGGACCGGTTTCGGACATACGTCCATTATCAACAACAAACTCATGAAAACTGAATACTCATGTACAATACAGGAATTACCATCAATAAAATGCTAAAATGAAATATTGTTGCGTAATACGAAACAACACTGTCAACACGATATATCCCCAATCCAAGAGAGAAATGCCCGAAAAATTTATGTCTCTAACATATTTTGGGAAGACGCCAGAACAGGTTGCTAGAATTTTGTCTGATAGTGAAAAAGTTCATATTGCATTTAAGCCAGTTAGCAAACTGTCAGGTCTGCTTTTCAACACAAAAGATAAAACCGATAAATTCGAAAAACCAGGAGTATACCAATTAACATGTTCTGAGTACAATTCCTTTTATATAGGTCAAACAGGACGCTCTTTCAAGGCTAGATACAAAGAACGTTTCCGGTCATTCCTACATCAGAAATATGATTCAGCTTTAGCTGCAGATTGTCTGAATGAATGTCATCCTTATCCAGAACTTCAACAGCTAAAAATTCTTCATTCCTGTGATAAATCTTATAAGCTCAATTTCTTTGAATCGATGGAAATTTTCAAGGCAACTAGGGTAGAAAGGGTTAAGCTCCCTAACGACCAGGTAGACTGAATTACCTACCAGTCATAATTATTCAAGTTACTGTGACCTCTACTAGCATTTTATTGATGGTAATTCCTGTAATGTACATGAGTATTCAGTTTTCATTAGCTTGTTGTTGATAATGAACGTATATCCGAAACCGGTCCAACCAATGTGAAAATTTTGTCATTCTTTACATCAATAAATTAGTGATAGTTCAATCATATTGACTTGTTTTATTTTATTATTCATTATGAATATCAACTATCACGTAGTTCAGGCTTAATCGATCAAATACTCAAAAATTGGAAGAAAACGATTGAAGACCGAAATATGCGGCTAGTATACACTTCTGTGCGTCATCTCTCAGCAAATCCAGCAGTATGCGTGATGCGGGAACTAAGTCGACTTTTTCATACTTATTGTTCCGAACAGCTCTCAAAATGGGCATACCAAGTTACACATCTGGTTGATGTCTTGAATAGTATAACTCTTGGGTCGACTGGAGTTTCACCGAATGAACTTCCACTAGGAACTAACAAACTTCGACTCCTTCCAGACCAGTTTAAAAGATCTGATAGTGAAATTGAAGACATCTCTGACGAAGAGAAATTGATTTTGGCTGCTGAGACATTACAGAGTAGAGCTGCTCGAAGAGCATTCGGAATTCCTGGAGGAAATTTTGTGAAAAACAAAAATGGTGAACTGGAGCTGTTAAAGGCTAAGAATACTTCTTGGTCGATCCAACTTGAACTGCAAATATTCTCTTTATTGTTGGAAGGTCCTTTCCAAGTAGAGAAATAGATTCATGATCATACTTACCTTGTGGTTGATCCTCATTCGGCCAAAGAGCGTGGAACATTTCATGCCTCACATTTAATGTCTTATATAGCACAGAATGAAACAACTGCTACCTAATTTCTCGTAGATTCGGACATCAGTGCTAGGGGGAGAAGATGTGCTGAAACACTTAAAAAAATACAGGATACCATCTGTCAAAAATATTAACATCGGGGATGTGTGTTGCCTAAATTTCTGGGGTCACTTGCTCTTCCATGCTTATTTATTTTTCGTCTATTTGGAATGTGTGAGATTAAATGATATTCTCTCTCATTAAATTGGAAGTTTATTCCTGCTGTGGTGTGTGATGAGAACTGAACCGTCAAGTTGTCAATTCATACATTTTTATGAAAAAAGTTTGGAATATTGATGATTAGTCATTTCAAGGTGAGCTTATTTTTGTATTCATCTATTGAGAATGTCGAATACAAAACGGTCTATTATTCATTTGAATTTCGGAGGCTTTTACTTGGTAAAATTTCATTATCAATAATAAAACAAGTACTGTGTTTTAAGGAATTTCACTTAATAATTGCGATTCGTAACGTGTTTCTCTACACCGTAGCTTCTTCAGACGAATGAATATACAGAAAAATATAAATGAGAATATAACTATAAATGTTCTTGAGTAATCAAAAGCTTATTAGGTTGCTTCTTCTTAAGTGGTTATTTATGACAGGTATATCCAATAAAATTAAGGAATAGATTAGTAAAACCGATTATATTTCTAAAACTGAAGAATTCTTAACAGCCAGAAACTATATAACATCAACTAATGATCCTACCGCAAAATTTCAGAAAGTGTTTAAAAACATAATTTCGACAGCAAAATCATCAATTGCAGACCACGAAAAATATAAATTCATTTACTCCAATCCACAATCCCCCGAATTATATTCGTTGATAAAACTTCATAAACCTAATTACCCTATTAGACCTGTTGTTTCTTATGTAACGGCACCTTCGTTCAAACTTTCAAAATTCGTCAACGACTTGCTAATAAATCATTGCAATTTTAAATCTAAATTTTCGGTCAAAAATTTATACGAACTTATTGCCAATATCAAAGATACCACTATACCACCTAATTCCAAACTCATTTCTTTCGATGTTAAGAATCTATTTCCCAACATTCCTCCGAAAGGTACGTATTACTTATTTGAAGAATTATTAGGAAAGAATCATTTGAATACTATCATTAAATAAGATATTCTTTCATTATTACAAATTTGTTTAGATTTATTTTCCATTTCAATAACAAATATTATACTATTGAAGACGGCTTGATTATGAGCAATCCGTTAAGTCCTTTGTTAGCAGAAATATTCATGAATAACTTAGAGAAATTAATTCATAATCATTCACTCAGTAAATATTGTTTATACTGGTATCGCTATGTAGACGATATCATTATTTACTTCACAGGAACAGATAGACAGTTGAAAATTTTCGAAAATCATTTAAATTCATTACATCCAAAAATTGCATTCACAACCGAAATAGAAAGCAATAATTCGATAAATTTCTTAGACGTAACAATTTCGAATGAAAATGGAAAATATGTTTTCGCAATTGACCATGAGCCGTCACATACAGATATTATAATACATAACTCGCCGTGTTATCCATATCAACATAAAATGTCAGCATTCAATAGTTGTATACATAGATTGATTAACATCCCGTTATCACCAGAAAATTTCAACAAAGAACTAAAATTGATTAAACAAATAGCCATAAATAATGGTTAGAATCCCAAACTAAAAATAATATTTTAAATAAAAACAAAGTAGAATCGCATTAAATGAAGTTTACCCTGTCGATAAATTGAAACAAAAATTCAACACCTTAACCTACGTTGGCATTACAAGTGAGAAACTGAAATCATTCTTAAGTAGCAATAATTTCAACATAGCTTTTCAAACTAATAATGATTTAGGCAAATATATAAAAATAATAAAACCAAACCCGGTAAAAACAATAAATCAGGTGTTTATCGATTGAATTGCAATGGCTGTGATAATTTCTACATTGGTAGAACACATAGAAATTTTAATATTAGAATATCGGAACATAAACGCAGTTTTTCAAATGAAAATCAGATTCAAATTACGCGAATCATCTCTTAGAAAATAATCATTCTTTCGACCCACAGTTTGAAATTTTGCATACAGATAATAAATATTGGAAGGTAGATCTTTGGGAAACTTTAGAAATCAACAAATACAAACACTTAGGTAGACTCATCAATGAACAAGTCGATTTAAGCCCTTCACCTCTATTGAATCTTTTCGGGGAGCAATCTATTCCTTAATTTTATTGGATATACCTGTCATAAATAACCACTTAAGAAGAAGCAACCCAATAAGCTTTTGATTACTCAAAAACATTTATACTTATATTCTCATTTATATTTCTCTGTATATTCATTCGTCTGAAGAAGCTAGGGTGTAGTGAAAAGCGTTACGAATCGCAATTATTAAGTAAAATTCCTTAAAACACAGTACTTGTTTTTTATTATTGTCTATTATTCATTTCTAGGATCACATTTTCATGAGATTATTAAACTAGCTGAATAGACACACGTGCCTATATCATCCAGTGACCCCTCAAACACAGCGCCCCTCGTTTCAGCGCAGCAGTTTCCCTTATAGTTTTCGTTAATGAGAATATTTGACATGAACGAAATCCAAGATATCTTGAGTTGGAGTAACTTACATATGGTAAATTTTCATATGGTGGGGTAAGGTTTGACCCATTCGTCTTCGAACATGAACTCTAATACAGTGAATGATGTATCTGAGTGCTCAATGGATCGAAACTGGGAGACCTGAACTAGATTTCATTAATATCGAATGTACGTACTTTCAGTATGAAGAAGGAACTTATCAAACATATTCTGGGACATTGAATTAATTGAAATGAAGCGTTCTATATTGAAACTTCAGGGGCAGTGCGTTCACAGAGATATTTAAGACCTTCAGTTATATTTCTTAGGGGCTATCTCAAGAGTGAAACCTGTAGTTGCAACGCAGACATAATTTCCTTGAAGGAGAAACAATGAAAATTGGGTGTAGTTGATTCCAGAAGAAGACGGTATTATGTTTGCGAACCATCAGCGAACGTAAGATAAACGCTAACTTTGTTACATAATTTTTATACCAATTAGTATTATGCAATTGGAGAATCTGAAAATTTGGAAGAAGCCTCATTTCGTAATATTCATATTTATCTGCCTTATAGGAACAGTATCTAGATTTTCTAGTTGTAGATAACCAGATTTGCTTAAGTTTATGGATGAGAGATGGGCATACCGGTTGGTTTTGTTCTGCGTTTTGACCTTCAGATTTAATGTTTAAATCAAATAACGTAGTAATATCTGCTAAAAATATTTTTTGTCCACTTTTGCTTCATATAAATATATCTGAATACAGGACAAGAATCAACATTTCAATTCAATAAATGTTAAGAATTTCTCCATTCACAGATTTTATATCACTTCTGTTGTAAAGAATCGTTTACTGTACAAAAAATTTTCTATAGCAGAAAATCAAAGGCGACAATGTCAAACATTCTCAAAGAAGTGTGGCTTATTATGCATGAGTATTGCATCAGAGAAAGCATATCTCTATCATTAGCCCCGAAAATTGACTAAACCACACTTCACGAAAATAAAAATAGATTACAAACTGAATGATGTGAACCATCGAGTTACCAAGCATCAGTAAATACCTTGAGGTAATTTCAAATAAAGCAGGTACCTGAAAAGCTCATTGAAAAAAAGTTTATCATAGGGCCAGACTGCCTTTCTGGATCTATAGAAAAAGCGGATCGTATTATTGTTGCCAATGCAGTAGGTGTATACTTCTATCATCAGTCAAAGTTTACAAATGACTCCATAGACGCACTTGAATACAGATAAAAGATTGCTTGGTCGACATAGGCCTTCCGCACCACTCTTGCCAAAGATATGAAACTCTTTTTCTATTATTTCTCGTACCATTTAATTTCGGAGGAATTAGATGTTGTACATAGAAAACATAAATCTACTAATCTAAATACTTGAATCAAGAAAAGCCCTAGACAGACAATTAGAAATTAAAATAATCCCTCACAAAAAGGAGAATATAACATTGGCAGGGAGTTAGGAATCAAAACTGATTCTAATTTAATATCCAGCCATATTCTGACGACATTCTTTCATTGAAACTGAGGCGTACCTTTACTCTTTCATTAAGGTCGAATTTTTTTGGCTTGAAACATTGAAAAATATTGATGGCGTCTCGAACCAAAGTTGTGAATGTTTGAAGAACTAAAATTCCGAGTCATGCACAGTAGTGTAGAAAGACGCGATAGAGGAGTGACTATCGGTCACTTACTCTTAATAAAAAGCAATGGCCTCATTTATATTCTGACTTGTCAAAATGATGGCTGATGCTCTTCAAGATACCAATTTAGCTTTCTTTCCATCATCTGCATATTCACTTCGACTTATTTTTCAAGACATGAAAGATCCAATCCAACATCTGCCTTCAAGGTGTTTATAAGCTAGGACTTTGTGGGGTAACAATGGTGTCGTAGTTCTTTAGAATTGCATACTGTAATAACTCTGAAGAAAATTTTCTTCTTCTGACGGTTTATTTCAGGCGTATCATTAGAATTTAATGAATTCAAAATCAAAGACGTTCATCAAAATGTCAGAAAGAGTGGTTAAAAATTGGTCATTTGCTAAATAGAGGAAAGTGGAGGTAAAATTCTTCCAAAATAGCATTGTTTTCTTCGATGAGTAGATGCAAAAAAAAATTGGAATGCACAAATTAATGTGAATAACAAAGAGGCTTTTAAATCAATTTGAAGTGGTCCTCTAATTATTATTAATCGAAGGAAACAGTTGAGTGAAATGACGAATTTTGTATAATATTTTATTTCATGCACTTTTATCATCGTAAAGTCACTACTTCATTCTCTTATCATCACTTGGAATTTTTTTTGAGTAGATAAGTTTTGATTTCCTTAAAATCCAACATCTTATGGAGGAATAAGTAAAATTACAAAACAAAATATTTTACAAACAAAATTTATTGGAATATCAATATAGAACAAGAAAGTCGTAGTTGAGCAGTAAGTTTTACTCATATTTTGAACTGTATAATGACAAAAGAGAAGTGAATGTTGAACAAAAATACAGTGTAACAAACAATGAAAATATTTTCTGTGATATGGTTTTATAAAAATGTTTTGTCATTATTCTATTGAAGAAATATACATTTTATAAAACTGCAAATAGTAATTTGGTATTTGAGATATGTTACATACAGTTTTTTTGCAAATAGGCGAATTTCTGATGAATTTGGACTATATGTATAGTTATCTTGTCGTGATTTCTGCAAAATTATTTGTACGCTGACAATCTCTATGTCGATAAAGTAACAACCTTTATGCAAGACGAAATCAGTATATACGTCATGGACACTATACTCCAGACGTCCAGTTAAGCTCAACATTTAGGGACTGGGGTGTCCAAATTTTAACTTGTATTTAAATTGTAAAATGTCCAGTACTAGGCGCGTCTGTCATTCAATGAAACGACAAACTGATAATTGAACATCCAATCCCAAATATTTCCTATTTTCGAAATGTTATATAGAGTTTGGATACGGATACCTATAAATATTCACTATATAGTATAGATACTCAATGAATTGCCTATAAGTGCTAGCCATAGGATTGTGTTTATAAGCTGTTGCGTTATATACCCGAAAGTGTTCTTATGATATACCAGTATCTTATGATATACCGAAATAAAATGTGTCACGTTTATCCCATTATAGAAAGGAAGAAAAATGAACTAAAATCACTCTGAGTAAATAAATTGTGTCCGGATAGGAAACTCGTATTAGCGAGCAATGAATCAATCAAATATGTTTTATGTTTAATTTTTGGTAGGATTACATTATTATCCCTTGTTCTACTGTTTGTTTCCAGATATCTGTTTTGCTTGCATTCATCTTAAATTGAATTTAATGTAACAGTAATATTATTGATGTTTAATTATTCACTAGCACATTATTTTCAATATCCGCTTTACACAATATACTTAGTGCATTACGGACATGGTGTCTCACATATTACAAGTCCATTATTTTAACAATAAGAAAATATATTATTTGAAGAGAAACGTTTGAGAAAATATCAAAGAATCAGTTGTTAGAATACAGCTTTGCAGAAATATATGACTTATCTCCTTTTATTAAGTGCTTCTTTCACTATTATTAGTTTCGTCTTAATATCAAGAAAAAGTTTTGGAAATTGTACAACTGGAATAAGGTACCTAACAAATAATAACAAATTTAGTGTCAGTGAGGCCCAGTGTTATATGTTTTATAATAAAATCGAACAGCGGTTATCAGATAGGTTTCTTACTATAATGAAAAAAAATATATGTTCTCAAAATAGGTGCAAAAACCAAGAAGCATCAGTTTTTCATGAATATAATATATATTTTATGTAGATTGCATCTATATTTAAGTGAACAAACAAACAGATATATAAATGTTGGTACATGTAGGTAAAACAATGTTGTGAAAATTATTTTAAGAAAAGGAACTTCAATACTTTGTTTATACTTCTTCAACATATGTACCTATCTTAGTAGGCTATTTCCAATGTTAATGATTCAACCGAAAGAAATGATTATCTGAAATGGCCTTTCCTTGTAATAGCATTTGCTGATTAAATTAAATTTCATTTCATTTCTAATTTAGTACATACAAACAATAGATAAATAATAGATTAATGAAACGTATTTCATTTTATCAAATTTGACATAGAAATGTCTCAAAACATTCAGGCTCAAATAGCATGTCTCTTTCATTCGTTGAGTCAATCAAGAAGTTTTAGTATTTGAAAGATTCTTGTCCTTAAAAATGTGCCTATGAAATACACAAAGGAGATATACTCACAAGGGCCATCCAAATATGAATTTACCATAGATAATTTCAATTGATGCCTACATTTCTTCTGAAAGAAAATTCTTTAAATTTTGCAGAAACATATTCGTATGATGCAGCCGAATGTGTAACAAATTCGCCACATGGGAACAAAATTGATTATTCATATATATTGTACTCTTTGAAATGGATGACTTATTCACTACAGGAATGTTCTGCAAGTATTTACATCTTGTTGGTCCAATCCAATCCCTTCGTGTAGTTTTCAATTGATTTCTTGACATTTCAATGCATTGAAGTAGGGATTTGAGCAATCGAAAACGAATTTATTTGTAGAAATTACAACATTACGGCGGGAGAGGAACAAAGTAGTATAATTTTGGTGAGCCGATTATCAACTATCATCATATTTATCCAACCAACATGGACATCGTGGGCTGAATTCTCAGAATGCAGCTGAAAAACAAGATATTGCCTATTTGAGATTGATTTTTCCTAGATTAACCATTTTCAAATTTGCAATTTTCAAACATGAGACAACTTTACTACATTCATTGCCAGAATAGAGAGTTCACTTAGATTTACCATTGCTGAGGAACCAATTCTATTGGATTACGAATTCCTTTGTTTTAATACGGCAAACACTTCAATCACGTGGTAATTTTATGCGCGCGCAAGTGAACAGCTTGACATGAAAATGGTTCGTTAGAGTTTAAGTTTAGTTGCAAGTTCTGGATTCAGTGTTTTTGTGTACGTTTTCTTTTATTTGAATTATTGAGTTTGAAAAATCAAATTCTTTTGAATTTCCAGCCAATAAGAGAGATTCATTATTCAGAGGATTTCCGTTTTCACATCAACAATATATTGATATTTTTCGCCGTTAATGCTTTAGTTTGTGTATCTTCTGATAGATTGATATATTTTCGTAACATCGTATGATACATTGTATTCCTCAAATAATCTTCTTTAGAATATACCATGATTTTAATCATTGACTGCAATAGTATTGAATACGGGATGGTGGATTACTTTTTTTCCATTTTCGCTTCAGCAGTTGGTTTGATCTAGTTGTTTTTTGTTTCAAACAAAATTTTTATGTACTTCAAGAGGTAAGAAATTAAATAAAAACCCTGCTCACTATTCAACAGACAATGACAATACAATATATAGGGTGCGCCAGAGAAAACCGAACAATTTTTTATTCGTTATAACTTTTGCAATTTTAGAGCTAGATCGTTTTATTTTGTTTCATTAAAAAGCCAAAGGACTAATTTTGTCAGAAATTGTATGGAAATTGCACTTCCCATGGAATCCAATATGGTTGACTCATTCGAAAATGAGCAATATTTCAAGATCACTGGAACGTTTTTTTCCACTAAAAAATTCGAATAGGGTACTCAGTCGATAATTCAGTCTTTTCTGAACAATTTGACATATTGGTCCTTGAAATATTCCGAGAATAGGTGAAAAAGTGGCGTGAAGAATTTTTTTTATTCTGATTTTCAGCTGATATTGAAATATTTTTTTCATCTCATGGCGTTGGCACTCCTGAATTTGTTGGGTTTTTCATAGATGTTCTAATAAGACAAAGAACCATTTCTAACTAAAACGAACCTAAAATTTCAGTTCGACTTCAAAATGGCCGTTTTCCTCAAATTATAACAATTTTTCCCGCGCATTTTTCGCGGTCGTAATGAATAGTTTTTTTTAATTCTGTTTCAAGCATCAACGATACATTTTTTGTATTAAAAACTCAATTGACAACTTCAGGATACGTTCAGGGAACTTCCGCATAAGCAGTCCGCCCTATCAGAACCAGGAACTGTTAAAAAAACGAGTACCTTTGTTTTAACCCTTTAACGTATAACAAGCCATATATGGCTCTTTGACTTTTAAATTTCTTTATACCATCCTAATAACAGTACTTTTTATTTTTTTTGTTTAATCAATAAAATCAACTCTTCAAGAAACTCAAGAAAAGAAACGCATTTTTTTGTCTATGGTAAGTGCAATTTGACATTTTTATTGGAGGTTATGTGCAGCGTGTCGGCTGTTGGTTGTTTATTATTACGAGTGTCGATTTTCAAAATAAAAAAAAAATACATAACGGTAAGCTTTTGTCCAAAAAAAACTAGTTTAATGTTACTTGGATGTTCTTTACCAGTACTAACTCGTTTGATTTACGAATTTGAATGTTCTTATTTGATTTTCGAGTGATTTTGTGCTGATGCCATATTTGGCTTCGTATGCAAGTTGGTCAGTCCAGCATAAATGGGTTCGTATACATTTTGATATACTTAGGTATTTTCTGTTTATTCCAGAAATGTATTCTTCCTGCTATTAAGGAGCATGTAAATTCAATACCAGGGGATGGCTCCTTGAGGGATGACAATGAGGTTGCTTCTGATTCCGACCCTGAATATGAACCTTATCCTACTCGTGTACGTGCTAGAAAACGCATAATAATACCCTAGTCTAAATCTGATATGTCAGATGATGATAATGCTTGCCTACCAACCTCTGCTACCTCCAAAGCTAAAAATAAAAAAGCAAACTAAAGCTAAAATCAAGGGGTAGGCAGGAAAACTTGATGCTTATGATAAGAATAATTTGCAATTTATAGGAATTGCAGATTTACCAGAAATGATACAGCGGTTAGATACCCCAGCAGATTATTTTAAATTTTTGTTTGCTGATGAGCTGATTGGTTTGATAGTCGAGCGTCCAACATAAAATAACTTCAAGATAATATTAATAGGCCAGCTAACATAACAAATGCAGATAGAGAAATTTATTGGTATCGTAATATTTATGTCGTGTGTCAAATTACCAGCAGCTAGGATGTATTGGTCGAAACACGCAGGCCAGTCACCGGTTTATGATGTAATGAAAATAGCACTTTAATAACAACACGAATTTCGAGCCATTTGGTACACCTGGTTATGACAAGCTTTTTAAAGTGAGACCACTGCTTGATAAAATTCGCGAACGGTTGTTATTAGTTCCAAAAGAAGGGTTTTTGGCCGTGGATGAACAGATTATTCCCACTAAATGTAGACACGAATTGAAGCAGTATAATTCTGCAAAACCACATAAGTGGAGTTATAAAAATCAAGTTCTGAGTGGTATATCAGGCTTAAGCTATGATTTCGATATTTTTGCGGGGGATCAAGGTAACAAACATCCTACAGATGCACCTGATCTTGGAGTTAGCTCGAATGTGGTAACGCGACTTACTGAGACAGTTCCACGTCATGTCAACCATAGAATTTGCTTTGACAATTGGTACAACATTCAAAATCTTCAAGTATATTTGTTTAAAAATGGCTTGTTACCTTCAGGATCTGTAAGACTCAATCCTGTACGAAATTCAAACATGCCGCCAAAGAAAGAAATGAAGAAAAAGGGGCGAGGCAGTATGGAAGAAAAGATAGCTACCATTGATAACGTCAAATTGAGTTTGGTGTCCTGATTTGACAATAAACCTGTGAATTTGCTCTCAGAGTATGTAGGTAGCGAACCTCTTACACACGTCAGGAAAAACAGTACAAGGAAATCAATGCTCCTCAAACAGTGGATGTTCATAACCAGCACATGGGAGGAGTAGACCTACTCGACTCCATGCTTGGATTTTACAGAATTCAATTGAGGACCCAGAAATGGTACAACAAAATTTTTTTCCACATGATGGATTTATGAACTGTAAATGCTCGGTGGCTTTGGCACCGAAATAACGAAGGACAAAATATGCTTCTCTACGATTTCAAACTCGCAATTTCTGAGCATCTTCGTCTGTCTCAAAAAGGGATCATCAAAAAACTTGGTTGTCCTGCATCTCTTCTAGGAAACCAACTTCCAGCTTACCTGCTTCCCCAGTATCTCTGTATGAAAAGGAGAGAAAAATTCCGACAAGACACCAAGATTTTCCTTTGAACCTTGTACGCACAGATAAAGTAGATCACTTTCCAAATTGGTGAAAGCATCGTCAATTTTGTTCCTACACAAAATGTGGCAAATGTCAAGTCCGTTCATGTTTTAGTCACAAACGTAACTACTTTACTGATTTCCATTTGGCTTAATTAATGTCTCAAAGTTAATTTTTATTTTATTATCCTCCTGTGCACACGAATCCATATATGGCACCTTAAGTATTCAAAGGAATGCATACGAAGCCAAATATGGATTCGCAATTTATTTTCTTATATAACAAATATTAATTTTTTTTCTCAATTTCTCAATACTTATGCTAAATAAAACTCATTTTCATCCAAAGAAAATCCTTCATAATTCATGCAATAAAGGGTTTACAGTTCTAGCTGCACCAGTAACTGGTTTTCTTCCTATTGACCCTGTTGTCCGAAATTTTTCCTCAAGATAATAGATTGTACTTTTTTTGTAAGTAGGGGCTGGAAATTGGCGTAATATTTGCCTAGCAGTAGAGCCACGCATAAATAAGCATTCAATGAAATGCTTATCCTCATGTGTTGAATTCATTGTTTACAATTTCAAACGTCGAAAACAAGCAATACCAACATTTAATTCGAGTTCAAACTAGATGTCGTCCAAAAGTCGATGACATTCCAATATTTTTGGTTTATCATGGAGTTAATGCTTGCAGTCTATGTTCAGAGGTTTCACAACGGGAGGTGCATATGATGGTGAAGGAGAAAAAAATTATAGACGACAATTGGCACAATACTGAATCAATATTCGGTTTCGACCCCTCAAAATGTTGGGAAAGGTCCAATCTAGTGATGTTATTACGCAGTTGATTCATTACGACCACAAAATTTTTTTTAAAGCACAAGGAAAATTGTTTATATTCGAGGAATTCAGCGATTTTGAATTCGAACGGAAATAAAATTCAAGGTTGGTTTTGATTCTTTGTCTTCTTAGATTATCCACATAAAACACAATAACTTCAGGACTGCCAACGCCATAAAAGGAAAAAAATATTTCGGTTTCAGCTGAAAATCAGAAAGGCATTGAACATCTTACAATATGTACAAGATTGAAGAAATCTTAAAGAATCTATTAGTCTGAATCAATTTGACCGTAAATCGGAAATAATGATTCAGTGTGATTCTTCTAAAGAAGCGTTAGGTTGTTGTGTATTGCAGATGGTAAACCAATAGCATTTCCAAGCTGCTCTTCAACTGAAACCGAAGTTGATAAATATACGAAAGAAAAATTAATACACTCTCTGATCACAAGCCACTATTAAATATAATGCATGAAGACATTAGTCGAATATCGAGCGACTACAGAAATTGAGTCTAAACTTGTTTAATTTTGATTATAGTTTATATTATTTACTTATTAAAAAAATTTTGGTAGTAGACCTTTTATCTAGAAACTTATAAAACCACATCTATAACAACAAAATATACAGGGTGTCCAGGTGAGATAGGACATTAAAAGTATATGGAGAAAGGAATGGCCAATTGGAGTAATTTTTGTTGTTGTCTTGAATGTCATTCGAAATAATTTCCGGAAATATTTTCAGTGCTGTGGCACAACCTCTGTTATTTCAAATGGCATATTGTATGTTTCTATTTTTTTTTCGTAGAAAATTAAATTCTGAACAAATTTTTTTTTTCATTTCGTTGCCATCTGAAATCATCCGAAAGGAAGATATGAATTTTTCAAACGGAATTTCGCGATTTTTGGTTGTGTCCCAGAAGGCATCATAAAAATACTGACGATCGATTTTTTCTAGCTCGTTGTAAGTAAAGAGGTTCATTCAGCAGAATTCAATGCATTTAGAGGCTTCACGGTAAAAAGGGTGTTTCCTAAAAATGTGAAAAATCGTAATACATTCAAAGGTACAAGAGTTTACCTATTGTTTCACACACCATTTAACTCGTATTATTAATAGGCATCGATTTGTTATAGGTTTCCTTCACCTAAAATTTTATTTTATCCCAAAAATTACGATTTTTTGAGCGAGGACCCTGAAATTCGCAGATTATATGATCGGAAATCTAATGAAGCATTTCGATCTCTCAATACGAGACCCATCTCAAAATCTTTAACAAAGTAATTCTGTTCCGAATTCCGAAAGAAGAAGTGCGAAATCAATTGCAATTGATTGTGGGTTGAATTTGACTTCTCGTTTTTCTTCTCTTGTAGTAAGTATTCTCGAAAAAATCAGTTACTTGTCAGGAAAATCATCTTGGAATCACCAGAAATACCTTGCCGACATACATTGCCAACCAAAAAACCATGGACGTATTCCATTAATTATGCTGAAAAATATCAGAGTTTCAACTTGTGATATAATATTTAAAATATTTCGTTTTAGGACAATTTATAAATTTCAAAACGTCTAGATCTAAAACCAAAAACTATCAGGTCCAATCATTTTGGAATACGAGAGCAATCATTTCCAGCAAAACTCAAAGGAGACAATTTTTAATCTGCATGTTGCTGCATCTCACATTCTCGTGAAACCATTTTTTTCCTCCAGATATCTATTTATCATTAATATAATTTTCATCTCATTTTGAAATTTTATTGTTTCAATGATAGTTGAATCCCACTCTGAAGAGTGTGGAAATTTTCCAAAATGAAACAAAACTTGAATACTCTCATAAAAAAATCCTGAATTTGTTAATTTTTCATGGTCAGTGCTAATAAATAACTAGTGCAGCTTGCAGAGCATTCTAATATAAATATCCGAATTCAGCAACATCGACTAGGGACAAATTCAGAAGAATAAAAAGTAATTTCATGAATCATGAAAGTCGGAATATGAATTATGAAACCAGAACTAAAACCATGACAAGCAATGAGGATAATGTTATTAGCATTGTGGCATATTTTTAAGCTCATCCAAGTTCGTCAGTACTGCGTACTGGGGCTAGAGATTTGAAAATGTTAAAATTGTCGGTCAGCAACATTTTGACGGAACACAAATTTCATCCGTATAAGTTTTCACTTGTGCAATGAATCCTGACGATGCACCCAGTAGAATTTAAAGAATTTTAATAAGAAATTAATGTATATTTGAGCGTAGAATTACTGCTTAATGGTACATGTGTGTATATATTATCCATTGTAATAATAACAAGGCATTCTAATGAAGCAGTGATGGAGTTTGAATGATATAGACAAGAGGACTTTCAGGGAAATTTTTCTTTTTATTTTCTCTCGAACGATAGCCTTACAGGGCCCCAAAATTAGTGAGTGAACATTTTTTCAGTTAATTCTGACTACCGCCACTATACGGTATATTTACCTTTGTATATTGTATAACGGCCAATTTCGTTAGATCATATACGATGAACATTTAAGTGTGGCGGAATATCTGGAAATTCACAGTTCGTCACAGAATTTCTTGAGGTATTGCCCTTAAGAGCATGTCAATGCTGCTGGTACCAACTGGATGACGGTCCGGCCCACTGCACTAGTGAAGTTTAACGTCAACTAACTAACATGTTCGATGACAGGTGGATTCGAAGATTGAATCCTTGGAATTGGCCAGCAAGATCTGCAGACCTGACACTGCTGGATTTTTTTTTCTCTGGGGCAGTTTGAAAGAAATTATTTACGTAACACCAGTGAATTTGAGAGAGGAGTTGGAACGTAGGGTTCATCAAGCTTTTGGTAGCCTTCATCGAAACGACATTAGAAGAGCACACAGACACGGCGTTCTTCATCGGTTGGAAAGATGTTGGTAACAAAATGGAGGACGGTTTGAACAACTTACTTAACAGGTTTTTTCGTATTCCAAGATTATTGGACCTAATAGTTATTGACGTTAGATCTACACTTTTGAAATTCCAAGTTTTTCCCCGATGCAAATACTTTGTAAAGTTTATCTAACTATCTACCGATTCGTTTTAGGTTAGATTCCATCTTTGTGGCACTTCCGGTTATACCGGAAACGCATACCAACTTTGTTATTTAATATTGAACACCCTGTTTATTAATGACTGTTTCAATAACACTTGTTATTCCAATTACAAAAACACCTAACACATAAGTCTAGACTATCTCATTCATAAAATATCATAGTCTTGCTTGAAAATTTTCGATTTCTGGCTTCTTGAAAAAAATGACATATCTCGAAAACGGCTTGAGCTACAAAAGTAAGTAAGGGTGTTTTGCAAACAAAATACCATGCGGGACATAACTCATATCCGACTCTTTTTTCCGCATCACATTCCGAAACGGAGTAACATCGAAAACTACGTTGTTTCAAATCGTAATCCATATTTTTTCTTCAATTCATTAGATTAGCCGTAGAAATCTTAATGAGTTTTTCCTTACAAACCCTGTACCTGAGGCAAAGGAGGCTTAGATTTCTGCGCGAGCATAGACATATTCCAGAGCATAGACGAGCTCCTGAGCATAGATAACAAATTATTTTCGTTTTAACTGTCAGTCGAATCAATTCGAACAGAATGCCTAATTACACAAATGAGCAAACACTTACTTCAATATCCATTCATAGAGACGGAATGTGAGTAGAACTTGTGGGAGAATTATATTCAAATATGCCGTCTAAAGGGCCCATTCTGTATATATACGCTAAAAATTAGTGGGCTGTTAAAATTTGTCGTTTAAACACCTCCGTTAAATGAATCCTCTTAACTCGCTGTTCTGCAACACAAGTTGTAGGATCAATTCTCTTAGCACCTGCTAAAATTTGAAGGTCCATTAAAGTTTTCAAGGATTGTTAGATCTGTTTTGGTATTCTGTATGTTTATCCATCTGTTAATATCAACGGTATAGTTATTATTCAGCAGAGCCTCTTTAAAAATTATATCCTACTTGAATGTAGTCTTAAATAATCAGCTGAGCTTTTTTGAGGTTATTTGCGATTGTTCTAATAATTATGTTATGTGTTGTTAAAGATTTTCCTGATTTATTTGATATTCAATATTCTGTTGAACGACACAGAAATGCTAAAGTATTTAGATTTATTTAGAGAATATGACTATAGTTATAATGTAGATTCTGTGGTAGTATTTCCACAGTGTGCTGCTGCGTTGTTTTTCTTCGGGCTTATTGATTATTTTCATGTTACGGTTCTGCTTGCAAATGCGTGAAATCAAGTAAGAAATAATAGAAATAATCCAAATAAAACAAAAATTATAGGTGATGTAGATATTACTGACAGTGGTGATTTGTGAATAAAAAATGTCTTGAAGTGCGAGGATGACAAAATACAAGACATTTTGGTGCAGTTTTCTGAAGAAAACGAAGAACTCTTGTATCCTAAGGTGAGACCTGAAATCGTGTCGGCGAGAAGAAAGTTTTAACGGATACACTGAATTGTGAAGAGGGAGCAAACAAGACCATTAAACAATGCAAGAAAGTAAGTTTAACTATATTCAACATGATACTCTGCTCCAAAACCTTTCATTTTAATATACTTTATTTTTGTAAAGATAATCTCTTTGAAATATACATGTAAGAAACTATAGCACAAAACGCGTCAAGAAAATATGTACACACAGAAAAAACGTACAGAACCACAGGACATAGATACTAGTAACATATACTATAATGATCAAGGAATTCCTGTAAACCTTGTGGTTCTAAATCTTACAAAATTTTGTACAAATACTTTTTAAATTTTCCAATATCATTGATGGTTTGAATATGTTTTGGTAGACATTAAATGAACTGAAAACAAATGTTCGGAGAAAATCTATGGCTTATAAAACAATAAAAGCAAACTGGAACTGGTGGAGGACCTGAAAATTGAAAGCATTATAAGAAATTGAGGAAAGATTATAGGCATTGTTGTTAAAAATTGTTAAAGTGGATGCTCCAATTCCCGAAGCGGGAGTGGAAGAAGTGGTTTCTGTGGCAGCCGATCCATTGCTCCTTTTATAGGTTTCTTCCTTGGATGCATCAATTGATGTTAACCAAAATGCGGTTTCATTGAAAAACATTTTTTCATTTCCTGTCTTATATTTTCCTTCTTTTTTCAAGGGATACCTGGTCCATCTTGTATCATGGATTGGTATGAAATGCTCTTTCATAACCTCTCTTGAATTTTCAATTTTTCAGTCGACACCTGGTAGCTCGAAGGATTCGGAATCAATTAGAATTCCTCATTCGAAAACAGAAGGTGCAGAAATCTAGTTGTAAAATAAGAAATCCTCGAAGAGAACCCTTCGCAGAGTTAACAAATGGTAAATTCAATAACCCATTTGGCCAGGGCCTTCACGTTTGGTGGAAGAATTAGTTCAGTGTTTCCATTAAAATTTCAAACCAACTTTTTTTTGCTAATAGTTCGAAGTTGTTTTTTTATAGTATTTTATGGTTGTTTCTTCTTCTTGAGTTTTAAAATATTCATTTTGTTGTTTTCATGTAGGTGAGTATTTATAATTCGATCAATCATGAAGTATTAGGTGAACTGTCATTTAGATTTTTAATTAATTTCTTTCATTGCAAGATTTTTCCGGAGAGTCAAATTCTTGCATATAGACAGTTTTTGTTATAACTAATGATTTTGGAACATCTTCCTTTTGACTGAATTCTATCAAGTTCGTGATATTTTTGACTAGTGATTTTAATGTGAAAAATTTCACTCCACATAGATACAAAAGAATAGTTGAAATCTGTGAGAGCCTAACACATATTTTCATAAAAATTTATTTGGAGTTATTATGCGACAAATTAATAAAACCTCTTCAAATGGAATATTGTTGCTCATTTAACCAGTATATTTGAAATGTATGGACTATGAAAACAAATGCATTGAAACCTTTAATGAACTTTATTCCTATAAGATAAAAAACAAGGTAAAATATCCATAACTGAATACATTTCCTACAAAATATTTTGACATAAGTCGTCCAAAAATCAAGTTAGTTGAGATTAATGTCTGTTATATTTTGCCGGATCCAACTTGAAACGAATTATATCTTCTTTTATTGCAATTTGTTCGTGTTCTTGAATGTCTATGTTACGTTCTTTAACCAGGTTATACGGTATTCCACAGCTAACTATAATTTTTGCACATCGTATGGGGTCGAAATGTAATACCCGATGACCGAAAGTACACCTGAACCTTGATTTCAGCAATGCATTTGTATGTTGCGGGCAGATGA
Source organism: Cryptolaemus montrouzieri (assembly GCA_013387265.2). Lineage (NCBI taxonomy): Eukaryota > Metazoa > Arthropoda > Insecta > Coleoptera > Coccinellidae > Cryptolaemus > Cryptolaemus montrouzieri. The sequence goes on along the minus strand of JABFTP020000089.1, from coordinate 30,212 downwards.
TAAGCTTTTATTAAATCTAGAATTGAGAGAACCCTTTTCGGATTCTGAGCAAGTGGCCATAAGCCAAGGTTCAAGAAGATACCCACTATCACCTTTCAAATAATTAATTTGATCACTTTGATATGTAAGATTCCTTTTATAGATGAACGTTTCCATATGGCTGAATCATAGACTGAGCCTGGAAATCTAGCATTCATATTTATTATCATCAGTCTGGAATCACAAATTTTTTGCGTATTTGTATTACAGTAACATTTGCGATTATAATAAGGTGCAGCTGAATACGCAGGATGTTCAAATGGTGAAGCTATTCTTTTTATATGAGTTCGATCAATGATTCCACACTCAATTTTGTAAAATCTTTGAATTTCTCATGAAAACCTGCTTGACATGAGTTCAGATGGTCCCAGTAGGAAATTTGATATGTCTTTGTAGTAGATGGGTACCCAACAAATCTGTCACTTCAGTAATACTCCTACCTACTACTGGTTGACTCAAAAATTTATGTACTTGTCCTGTAGGTGTCTGATAGCTTCCATGACCAAAAGAGTGGAGAGTGCAAAGAACTCTTACATGTTTGGGCACAGCTGTTCTCCCTAGAGAATCCTTCATGAAGTCCCATAAAGAATTGATAATATATTTGCCTGTGTGTTTATCCAGTCGAAATAGTTTTATGAATATTTGCTCAGGCAACTCGAATAGATTCGTCATATCCCTTAAAAGTTTTTTGAAGAGTCCTATATACCCTCTTGCAAATGAAGACATGTTTCATAAGAGTTGAATAAGATGAAAGTCATACTTACTTTCTATTTACTTTCTCAATAAATCAAAGTAGTTTAGCATTTCTGCGTCCATCAACAAAATATCGAATATCAAAGCCATCAGAGAAATTATCGAAAATTCCAAAAATTTATGACAACAGACAAAATAATTATTACAACAATCGCAAATAACCTCGAAGAAAGCTCGAATGATTATTAAACCCCACTTTCCAGTAGGGTTTGAATTGTAACGCATTTTTAACGAATCGAAAAACATATAGAATACCAAAACAGATTTAACCATCCTTGAAAGTATTTATGAACCTTCAAATTTCAACAGGTGCTTAAGAATTGACCCTTATGAGAGCTGAAAATTTCAGGAGAATTTTCTTTCGACTGGAATGATCCAGAATAGAACATAATTTTAATCACCTGTAATTAACAATGAAGACAATAAAATTGCCATTCTAGCTCATTTTGATGTTGATCCACGTGCATCATTGGCAATAGCAGAACATGATCTGATATTACCTCATAGTAGTATTCACAGAATTCTAAAAAAACATAAACTGCACCATTTTAAGTTTTCATTGGTCCAAACTCTACAAGCTGGCGATCCACAGCTTCGAATAGAACTGTGTGAGATCCTTCTTCTCAGAACACTAAGTGTCCCGATTTTCTCAAAAAGATTTTCTGCACGGATGATGCAAATTGCCTAATAAGTGGGGGGGGGTTCAACCGGAATAACTCACAGCATGTGTTTGTATTTTCGAAGGACAGCAGGTTTTTGTATTTTGTGTATTTCGAAAAAATTAAATGGTGAACTATATTGAGATTTTGAGGACGATAGTAAGTGACTTCGTTGTCACTTTATCAGTAGCTAAAACAAGGCCATGTTGGTACAATCTCGATGGAGCTTCAGCTAATCGTACAAAAGAAAATTATCGAATCTCAACTGATATGTTTGAAGATAGATTGATTGGAACGAACGGTCCGTCATTGTGGCCTCCAAATTCACCTGACCTAAAGCCTATAGATTTTCATCTTTGCGGAACGCTGAAAGATCAAATTTATTCTGAACCTGTGACTTCAAGATATGACTTGCATAATAGACTGCAAAATGCTTTCATGCAGTTGGATAAGACGTTGGAAATTGGAGAACTGCAGTTTTGCATTTTATATCAATTAGCCAATGAGAAAAGGACAGTTATTTGTTCTGTCTTTGCACGTGCAGGAATCTGAGTCACTATATATATATATATATATATATATACAGGGTATATGTCATGTGACCTATTTCCAGTACTCGGAATACTCAAATTTTGCAGTAGGCAATTTGTTCATGAAAGCGGTCCTGTGCAACAGTTATAACACTCCTTGTTTGCTAATGATGGGTCCTCACTAAAAAAAACACTTTGACTAGAAGCCATCGTTTGTGGAACTTTGATCTGCGTTCAAGCATCCTAACTGTTCATCAACACATAAATGGAGAGGCATTCTCCATAGTTTCATAAGTGCTTAAAAACATTTCCACAAAGCAATAAAATTGATAGAATATATTATATCAATCTTTTGCTTATCTACAGAAAGAAATGAAACATGAACATCGGAATTTCGCATAGAAAATCATTTGCAATCATCAAGAAAAAGCATCATCGAACATTTAAAAGCTTTTGCATCCAGAATATCCGACATTAATCATTCAACGATTCCCCTATATTCAGAAGGGGAGGCACAATTTCATGATGTTGCTGAACCGAAAGCAAATCTTTAAAAGTTGTAGAAACGTTGGAATCAATGTACCAAATTTCTTTTATAAACGCAAAGATTTTATGAAGAAAGGATGTGATTAAATAATTTCCTTTCTCTCTCAGAATCATTGACTGAGAGATATGACCGATGAACTATCTGATGAATTTGTTGTTTGTCCGAGTTAAGTAGACAAATCCCTTGCTTACTCTATATTTCGAAATTTTCAACCATTTGAAACTTTTGAAGAGCTTTTAATCTTTTCAAACAATATACAGTACAGAGTACACCTATCAACTAGATAGTATCAGGTTGAAAATCACTAGACATGTCAATTTTTTAAACTTTTTCATTGTAATTGAAATTTAAACGTTTTGATCGAATTGACATGTGTTGAAAATATGAGATTTGCGACTTTTTTTCCAAACTAAACATTCAAGAACTTGATACAACAATGACTATAGAAATTGCTAACAATTACGAAATAGGCTCACGGAATATTAAATCGATATGTTTACTCTTTCTCCGTTTGCTCTCAGTGAAACTACACCGGCGATAAATGTATAGAAAAATAACGAGCAACTGAACAGTTCAAACAAATTCAAGTTCCTGGAATACAAGTTTACCGTTTAATTCGTTTCAAAGAAACCTCTTTTATTCTTAATGAAGTTGTGGTTGCATTAATTCTGTATTTCAATTTTCCTCTCTTTCTTCCTTTGAAGTTATATTTTTCGAAATGTGACATTGGGCTGTGAGATTTAATCATCGTTAACCTAACACTTCACTTTCATGCCAATTCATCAGAATTCGACCGTTTGCTCTTCATACATGATATATCTACATTAAACTTCATTCGCAGAGTGATATAACTTACCCAATTATATATCACAATTACCATTTCGCATATAAATTCCGTATCAGCTTAACCAAACTTGAGCTATAACTTTGAATAAACTTCAAATTACAGTTCCGTTTGGTATACCAGCCGTTTGAGCATGGCGCTTTATATCGTCAATAGTAGAAACACTAACCCTATTTTCCGTAAGATCCAATGGAAATTTGAATGTAATGTTATCCTTAGAGAAAACTGCCACGGGATCGGATAAACTGAAGTTTGCCATTTCCCTTTCCCTTTTTTCTCGTTCACGAAGATTCAACGTCCTCCTTTTCATGCAGGAAAACACAACGTATATCACAGACATCAGTAAAAACACAAGAAAACATATTAGACCTATCAACAAAATTGATGTATTATCTTTTGAAGTATTCTGCTGATTTCCTTCCTCCGTTTTATCATTTTCGCAGCTGGTTAGATCCGCTAACCGCAAATTTGTAAATGGTATCTCTTTCAGATAATTCGGTGAGGCACAGGTTGAATTTTTGAAGAAGTTAGTTCTGTTTATTCGTAATAAAATAGATGTTATGGAACAGAGATCACAGGACCAAGGGTTGAAGTTCATGTTCACAGCTTTTAGTGTTTCTAATTTCGATATGAACTTTTCGTTCAGCCCTTTCAGTTTATTATTCGAAGCATCTAGATCCACTATCTGCTCAGGAAGCATTTCTATAGTGAGTTCTGTAATATCATTATGGGAAATATTTAGTTTTCTTATTCTATCTGGTAAGAAATCTTCAGGTAATTCCTTGATCCCCATTTGGGCCATTTCTACATCGACAACTTTATATAAAGTCTGTAATACATTTCTTATAGTTAATAAACTGAAAAAGTTTCCACTCATTCGAAATTTTTGTAGAGTTTCTGCAATGTGATGCATTGCTATATATTCCAACTTGTCCAGTTTGTTGTAGCTTATATCTAGCTCTTGTAAACTAGTAAGATTTCTAAATGCTGTATTTGTTATCTTAGCCAATCTATTCCTAGCCAGATTCAAATATTTGAGTTGAGTTTGATGAACGAAAGTATTTTCCAAGACTACAGGTAGTTGATTTCCATCAAGCTTTAGGCTATGGAGTTTATGAAGATCGTGAAATTCGTCTGCCTCAAGAAATTGAAGACTATTATAACTGAGATCCAGGTGATTCAAGTAAGGCAGCAGATGGTATATTTGTGTATTTATCCTTCGAAGTCCACAGCTGCGGCATTCGAGGTCCCTTAATTCCTGAAACAAATATAAGTATCAATATAAGTATTCCTTAAATTGTCCAATATGTAACTTAATTTAATACCTCATTTTGTTGAGGCTTCTGCGAACTTTTTAGATAGAAATATCACTACTATCTAACTCGGAAAGAAATTTTTTTTCGAAGAAGAATCTAAATCGAGTAGATGCGTCGTATGGTTTCAAATAGTTTAATTAAAATTGAATAAAAATTCAGCTCATAAAAACTGACAGAATCAGTGTGCAAATTCATTCATTGGAGAATTCGAATGTTCCAAACATTTCGATTATGCATTCTCACTATGATAGTATGGCGACTCAAAGAGTTCAGTGTGTTATATACATGTATGCTTTGCAATCATTTTACATATTCGAAATCAATTTTAAGATCAAGAGCACATCGGGCCATAATACTAGATTTCTCTAACATTCCATATTCGAATTGCTTGGAGCATGTTTCTACTTTCACCATATTAATGATGCATCTTAAACTTCATGTTCAAGTTGTTGCTTTTATTCTCTCTGCTTGTCCCATTTGTTGTTCATCTCTTGAATACTCTGAGTAATAATCTTGTTCTTGAGTTGAAGGAATATTTATTAACACTTGAAAGTAATTCTTTATTGTTCGCAGTTTGTAAATTCAAATTGTAATCAGCAATCTGTTTGTATGATAAAGAAAATAGCATGGAAATTTGAAATTTTTAGTGGACTTTATATCTATTCATGAGATTTTTTAGATTATAGTATTGGAATTCATTCTGGGGATTATGGTTGTAAAATAAACTCGGCGATTGCTACAACAAGTTTACTAGTCATTTGTAGAGGTGTACTTATCTTTTGTAACTTCTAAGACGTAAAACGATTGTTTCTGATCTCAAGAGAATACTCATTAAATATTTTCTTTCAATTCCAGACTAGTATTTATTGATTTAGGCATTATACTATAACCTTGTTTCCAAGAATGTTTATCAGTCTTGTATAATACTCCAGGATTTGGCTAAAGAATCATACGTAACAAATATAAGAGCAATATACCTGAAAATTGAAATACAGCTTCCTCATTATCATTGCTAAAAAGCCTGAGATAACTTTTTTCAGTTCTTAGAGTACTAGTGGTTCTGAAGAATTTATCGAAGAAAAAGTTCGAAGCATCCTCAATGGGATTGATATCGAGAGATTGAACTGACTAATCATGCATTTTCTTGTCATTTTCGCTATATATCATGCATCGAGACGAAGTCTGAACATACAACATTTGTGAAACAATAACGATTCTTTTTATATTTCATATGTAATCGGAGGCCAATGTAACTCGATCTAGCAAAACGACTTAATTTCTGCTCGCCACAAAATGATTGTTTGTCCTTTGAACCTATGACGTTCTTAAAAAAAAATGCTCATTTCGTGTATCTATTCGGTTCGCAGGTAATATAATCCGCACGATCTACAAATTTGGGATTCGTGCCTTCGAGATTTTCTATGAACCATGCAATCCCACAGCTCTCAACATCTCATTTTTATTCAAATAGTCTTCGAACATATTTTGATTAGTACGGAGAGGCTATTGCAATACGATATTCTCTGAGTCACTAATATTTACTATTTCTATCGGGATTATGTACTACTTCAAAACGATCAATTTATTTATGGTGAAACTGATTCTAGATTTCCTACAGTCTAAGATATTTGCTAATTGCAATTGCTGGAATCCAGCCCAACACATTTTGGAATAGGAAATAATATATGATTAGTAACATGCAATATATATTTTAAACATGTGTGTATTACATTACAAACCCGGTTCGAAGAAGTATATAGAAGCCAATGAAGAGATTCAAGAATATTTTATGCAAATTCAAGAAAATTCAGTATATATATATATATATATATATATATATATATATATATATATATATATATATATATATATATATATATATATATATATATATATATATATATATATATATATATATATATATATATATATATATATATATATATATATATATATATATATATATATATATATATATATATATATATATATATATATATATATTCAATCGGTACCGTTCTAGGCTCAGAATTTAAGTCCTTTAACATGAGGCACGGCCATTGACAACATCAAAATAGAATCACGATCGATTCTTTGTCTCGGTCTTTCAATCGGCTTTTCCTAATATCGATAGAAAATCATATGAGTACTGAACAGCATCTGCTGGTGAAGTCTGCAGATAATATTTCGAGGGTCTACATAATGATTCATATTTCACTTTTATTCGTACAAATTATCTTTGTATCACCTGTCCGTAAGATAGGGATGGATGTCCGATTTTATTCGAATAATTATTTGAATTATGTTTAAGGAATATTTCAACAATGACAATGAGCTTAAACTTAAAAATTTAGTACCCATTTCTCGTCCATAATCGTCCATTATCGTTCATTACTAGACTTAGATCTGACAGAAACACTGACTGATAGCGATTTCGCGAAATCTGCGAATAAGTGAAAGGGACTTATACCATATAGTCGCATTTACTAACACCTAACACCTTATCTGGTGAACTTTGGAGAGCATTTTGTAAGTGGTACTTAAAGATAATATTTCTCTGTAAGTTTTTAATTGCAAATTGCATTCTTTTCTTCAATATATTCTTTGAATTATCATCATGATTCTTTCTTGTAAATTGCTGACAATAGTCATTTCGTTTATAGGGCATCGTACAACCTTTCGTATACACATATTGGCTTGTCTATTCGATTTCTCTGCAACAACTAGAAAACAATCAAAGCATTCCTGATAGTTGAGAAAATAAGGCCAGTATAACTAACCATTTGAGTCAAGCATTCTCTTACAACCTATATTACGAATATCAACATCAGATCAAAATTACCCTCGAAATTACTTACATCGTAATTTACTTTTCTTATTCTCCACGAACATAATAATATTCTATTGAGCAGTGAATTTTGTAAAATTCTAGATAGTAAATACTAACCCCTTCTTTATAATATAATTATATTGGAAATATTTTTCATATTTCATTGCCTCAGAAAAATTTACTTGAAGTGAAATCTTTCAGTGAATTTTGAGTTTCTTAGTTAGAACAAATTCAATCATTTAATACAAAACTAAGTGGTGCCCACAAATTTTTTTTCTGAATCTTACTTTAGCAGTTATCTCTAGCCCACGCCTGCTTCATCTCTCTGATCAAAAGCTGCCGTTTATGCTATTGTCTTTATTTCATAAACTGAACTACATCACAAGGTGTCGAGTTGAGGAGTTGAGGTTAATACCAAATATCCAGGAGTACTATTCATTGCATTAATTTGATGATTAAACCTTAGAGTCAATGCTATCGGAATATATACACATTTTGCTGCATATTCCGACATTACAAGGTAATTGAAAGCTATAGAACTTTTCTTATTTTCTGAAAATAACGAAATCAGGCGAGGAGCAATACCATTTAGCAATACCATTTTTACCAAGTAGAAGAAAAAATATGAAAACCAGAAGTTTTTAGTAACCTAACTTAAAAGAAATCGTTCAGTTTTGACCAATTAAAGTTTTTTCTATTCGCATTTTAATAATGTACAGAATTAAGTCAAGATTAGGGAAATTGTGAAAATGGAATGTATTCCAAGGTAGGAAATTAATAGTTCAATAATTGAAAGCCATGCGATGAATTACGAATTACAAGAAACAAACAGGAACCATTTTCGGAACGCCAAAGGCAACACATATATGATTTAGACAACTGTGTGACTCTGGACATCGATTGACGATATATGTCCAAGGTTTTTAAGTTATCAAATTTTATCGAGGCATTTCTGGTTTGATACCAATAAGATTTATTAATTTCTACGGTATATGTTTTGACGCAGACTTAACTGTTTGGATATGTGAGTATTGAAAACGTGATAAAATAATTTTATTTTCACTTTATGTCTGAAATGCTACTTAATACTTATATAATGTGAATGTAGGTACTGAGAAGTGAGTTTGAGATACAAATTCAAAGCATACTCGGAAAAATGAGAAATGAGCTACTGGCATAACTGCAATCGTCAACAAATGGTTAGTTCAACTCACATTAAGCTGTTTTTAATTATTTTATTTCAGTACAGAAATCTTCAATTTACATTCTGAGTTGCTGTTATTAGCTACACAATAATTTTATTACCTCAACGTTACTGACTGTGATGTATTATCAATCTCATCCTTCCAACTTCAATCATTTTATACAAACTGAATTTTATATATGACTTTCATTCTCATAGACATCCTTTTATATTCATGAAAAGTAGGACATTTATGGCATATACTTTCGTTTCTCTAGAATATTATGTAATTGTCGCAACACTGCACATCGTAGCCGATCGATAAATCAGAAACGGAAAATAAATCCAATTATGGATGTTTTCCATGTTGTAACTGAAGATGAAGTTTAAAAGATATCTCTGAAGTATTCCATAAAATATTTTCAGTGAAAATTCACTTTAGTTATCAGAATTGTTCTGACCAACATGAGTTTATGCGATTAAAAACATTTTCTTGCACATTTGAAAAGACATTGAATTATATTGATATAGTTAAACTAGCGGATTCATTGGTTTTATGTGAATTGATCATAATCTTTTAGTGCAGTTTATACTTCGTGTACACATCACCATTTTATCCTGTTTTAATTTTAACAATACTAGAGAGTTATAACATTGAGTTGATTATTATATCATCAAAAAATACCGTTCTGTTGATGGACATCTAATCATGCAGGTATAACCATTCATGACATCTCAATCGTAGAGAACGAACTTCAATGGAAATAAAAATGAGTGATTTGTATTCGAAATGTTAACGTGATTGATTAATCCGCCAAAGAACATGAATCAAAGATCGAGGTGAATATCAAGTATTTATCAATATTTACTCATGGAAGAACCAAACCTCCTATGTTCAATACTAGGTCAGATAATATTTAACCAAATCAATACCAAATTTTAGCTTCCTCGTATTATCTATAGTTTTATTGTATGAAAATACTAAGTCGTTTAAATAATCTAGTGACGGTGATCCAAATTGTCCATATGTGAAATAAGAATTGTCGGAGCCAACGATGAAAATCAGAATGAGTCAAATAATATTAAAAGTTTCTAGAAAACTTAAATAATAATTTTCTTCGAAAATTATTTTTCAGAGAAATATATGCTTTATATCAATGGAATATTAGACTATTGTGAATGTGGTCACTTGTTATATACCTAGCATGCTAGCACAGTGAAAAAATATAACAAGGAAGAATCTACGATTAATTGAATGAGCATGTATGTAACCCATAATTTCATAAGCTAGCGAAACACAGACCCACTTTATCAGAGAAATGGTAAGCATAACGACCCTTCAAGAAATTATATTGAAATGAAAGACGAAATTAAACTAGGAGCATTATCAATCATATTGAACGTTCACACAAAAAGGCAGAACAATCGATATAACATGAAATCGAGTACAGTACAAAGAAGTTTTCTAGAAGCCTAGCAATACATGAAACAAAAAAATGAAAAAGAGGCAAAATTGGCGAATTCGAAAAATATTAAATCTAGTACTTGATACATTCTCACAGTTCTCGGTAGAAAGATTGATTGCCTCTCATATACTTCGCAATAAAAAAAAACCCATATCTCGAAATTTTGCAGTTCGATATCTAGTGATATTCTTAATAACTCTCAAGGAAATTGATTGTCACTGTGTTAGGAATGTTATTCCTTGTAGATTGAAGCAAGAATAACTAGGTCTAATACAAACTTCCTGTCGAATATTGAACCACTGTAACCAGTCATTAGTAAATTCGTTGCTGTCAAGTTGTATGGAAATTGCGATTTTCCTAAGTGTTAGTGTCTTCATAACTATTTTTCTGTACTTAGAATTCCAACGAAAGGTTAACACCTTCTAACTCTACTCAACTTTTACTAACTCATTATGGGAAAGGTTAGTCGAGTGGCTTCGTTTCATAATCTTCATTCCAATTCATTAGGAACAAGCATATGTATTCTGATGACAGGATGGAAATAAAACGAGATAGAGGCAGTGTTCCAGTCGTGTCATGAAATTATAATGAAGAAACTTTTACTGAAAATAGAATGTTGCAATCCGATATATTTGTCATTGTCAGAAGAGAATATTTAAAAATCGTCTTATCATCAATCAATGCAGGTACATGGAGGTCCTTTTGAGCAATTGTTATTGTTATTTGAAATTTGAAAATTATTCGTTATCTTTCTTCTGCCTTGTCATAAAAAATTAAAGAAACTTTGAGAGATCTTGTTTCTATTCTAGATTTCAAGAAACTGGCAGAACGTTACTCTCATTTCATTTTTCAAAATTTTCTCACCAGTGAACCTACTGTCAAGTTGTTCCGAAGCAATAGAGTCGAACCTCACAAGTATAATGTTCACTTGAAATATAGAGAAGTAGTGTTTTGAAGATTTCATTGAAAATTTGCTGGTAGTTCTTTTGTGAATCGACTTCATTCCAAAATTATCAGAACATTGATCCAACTCTGCGAAGTCATATTCGTCAGAAAACGAGGTTTTACAGATAGGTCAGTCTTGGACAACCAAGAATCGGGCACCCGGACTGCTTTCATAAGAGGAAAAGGTGTTGGGAGCGCGTTGCTAAATCCAATGGAGTAAATTTCAAACGATATTATGAGCTGGACGACGTAGAACAACAATGGGAAAGAAACGAAAATATTATTCAAATACCCTTCGGACGAGCTTTGTGTATCACAAGCCCGAACTGTCGGCATTATAATGGGAATTTGGCTCATGATTCTAATGAAAGAATCAATTCTGTATGTATATTATCTAAAATAAAGTTCTGTGATCTAAGCGTTTGATATTTTCCGCGGATATGGAGACTTATTTTCGATAAGTTTTCTTTGGCCATTTCTCAAGATCATTCGACTATGCAGAATTCTTCTTCCTCGTGAGAAGAAAGAGGAAGTTTTTCGATGAATTTGAGCCTCAACTCTAATTTCTTCGGCTTACAATGTGTTTTCCAATTTTTTTCGAAGCATCTGCCGGACTTGTGGTGCCCCTGACGATCATATTGACGTGAAAGTGGTCTATGTGGAAAGATCCAATCTCAATTTAAGTTCTGAAATTTGTCACTTTCAAAAACATAAGTTCCAATGAGGCATGTTATCTAGTAGAAAAAATTTTTCAGCTCTTATACTTTCATTTCATCATATCTATTCAGAAGTATGTTGAGATAAATATTTTCGATAAATCACAAAATATGGATGAGAAATCAGTTATTACGAACAAACGAAAGTTAGTATAAATGTAGCTTCCCTAATAGAGAATAATCTAAATAAACATATTGAAAATAATCAAGTCATATACAGTTTTATTAATAAATTATAAACAGTATTTGTTAGGAAGAACAGACAAATTATTTTCAAGATATACAGGGTGTCCGTGAATTGCGGGTACACTGTTATACCACAGATTCTTCAGCTTGAAATGAGTCGTTTAAGTCCAACTTACCTATATGAAAAGTTTCTTCGTTTGGTCGCTAGTGGCCGCGAAATCCAAAGATTTTTTTTTTATTTTTCAGCTAATTCGAGAATGACTCGATCTATAGAAACCATATTTGGTATGCATAATCGGGTGCGTTATTCACGTATTTAGTGATCCACTTAATGACCTAGACTTTTTAAAAGTGTCCCGTAAAACTCGAACGTGTTTTGAATCAACCATAATTTTTCAACAACTGTCTTCGTTTGAGCAAAACTGTTTAAGATATTGGGTAGCTAGGCTAATTATCAAGCTTACTTGTCTCTTGAGAAATGTTGATATGATGAGCGGTTCAATCACAGAAAACAATTTTTTAATTTTATGATCTCAATTCTCTAACCACCTAGCAAGTCGAAATTATCACATTTGACCATGTTGGCTTTGGATTTATTACTGTGGTCTGGCAGATTGTCATTTTATTAGGCTTGACAACCAATTTTTGTCACAACAGTGTTCCTTAATTTCCCAACGAGGTATTTTGGTGATCTCCTTATCACTTTAAGCCACGGAGATGTACAGTCATTCTGAAGTGGTTATGGAGTACGGATTTTGTCAAGGCAATGGACGTGAAATCGCGAGAGAATATGCTGGAAGATTTCCAGATCGCATAGTACCGAACCACCAAATGTTTGTAAATCTGAAGAGGCGCCTTCGAGAGAATGGCTACTTCAAGCCCAGGAACAAATCTTAGACATGGTTGAGGAAAACCCACAATTAAACACGCGGCGTTTAGGTTTGAAGTTAGTCGATCCTAAAACAATGATTCATGATGTTTTGAAGGAACAATTATTTCATCCTTATCACATTCAGAAATTACTTCGCCTCACTTTCTGCCGATTTATCCAAGTGAAGAGAACTCATGATCTCCACTTCAGTAAGAAATTTCTAATTACTGACGAAAGCACTTTTACTAGGATTGGCATCATTACCCTTCACAATGAACACGTGTACAGTGTCAAAAATTCACATGCTTTTGCAAGAACACATCATCAGAATCAATTCAAAATTAACGTATGGATTTCAGTATTAGACAATTTTATTATTGGTCCGGTAGTGATTCTAGATCGAATAAACGGAGAGGCATATTTGATTTTTTTGTGACGAACTTTGCCGGATTTGTTAGACGATATTCCAGTATTACTGCGTGCAGAAATGTGGTCTATGCACGACGGTGCACCTACTCACTCCACTTTAGCGGTTCGCGAGTTCTTATATGCACAGTGTGCGAATTAGTGTATTGAAGGGGAGCTGATGCTCCTGCAAATTGGCCAGCTCGATCTTCCTACTTGACACCGTGCGACTTCTTTTTTTGAGGTACTTTAAAATCTAGAGTCTAACCTTCTCTAACTGACACCCGAGAAGAGTTATTTAGGAGAATTTTAAATGCTGCCCACTCTTTTAAAAATGACCCTGAAGTATTGCCAAGGGTCCAATTTAATTTCTTAAAGAGGATTAACCTCTGTATTCAGCAAGTTGGTGGAATTTTCGAACATTTACTATAGTTGAATGAAATTCTGACTGTAAACTAATTAATCGTTATTCTAAGGTTTTTTATTCTTATTTAGTTTCTAACTGGCCAACCTGTTTTCATTATTTTACATAGTCGTTGTGAAGATTTTATGATTATACTTCGATTGACGATCAAATAAGTTACTCGATTAACATTCATTCTGGGTCATTTACTAATTATATTCATTTTCTCCATCAGCCTAGATGCAGCGTTTTCAGAATACCCATCAGTGAGCAATATTGATGCTTCATTTATTTTATGGAAATTCATTTTAAATGAAGTTAAATCAAATTTATTTATACTTTTCACAATTTTATTATTGGAAACACGACCACTTACGGATTGAAAACTTGACAGTCAAAACCGGTCGTGTTTGTGATAATAAAATTGCGGAAAGTATACAATATATTTAATTTCATCTTCGTTACTCATAAGTGTTATTTTTCATGAATAGAAATATTTGGTGAACTACTTATGCTTATGCTTATTTCAGTCTTTATTAAGCTAACCACCTCTTCAACTGGATTGTTAAACTATCAACCGTACGATTACAGAGTAATGACCTGGTTGGCTTTCAAGTTAGTCAGTGTATAAGTTAAGAGTTAAGCATCAGAACCTTTTCAAACCATCCTCGATTAGTGTAAGGGCGAATTCAGTTTTTGGTGTCTAATTCATGTGGAAAATTTAAATCTCAATCAGAACTCAGAAACATGGTTCTTCATATTAATGACTTCCGACCTTCAGCACGAATCAGTGAAGGAAACTTCATCATTTGCTAAATTTACATAATGAAGGTAAAGTTGAAATAATTATAACTCATAATTTCAGCGCGGTGAGAAACAAAAGAGGAATTCGGTGTACGTGTATCATTTGCTGATTAGGCATTTATTCTGAATGTCTGTTCTGCAGTACTGTATTCTTCTAAGAGAGAATCGGCATGTTCAGGTGCTTTGGATATCATTGAAATAATTAAGAGATATTCTAGTAAGAGCAAAAGGAAATATTCAGCACAGTGGAAAACCAGTTATACAAGAATAATGTGTATTAGATTTCACTTGCTGCAGATATATATTTTCATTTTCTCAATCTGCTGTAAAAAGCATTACTTCTTTCAAAATATCCATACATATTAAGTTCATGAGAAATGTTAATACTTTCATGAAATCGGATTTGTCTTCTTGATTATGAGGTGGTAATGTTTTCTCTCACAGTTTTTACTCGAGGAATTAAAAGCAAATAGATATTGTTGATCAGACTTCGTTGGAGTAATCAATCATGTTTCTCTCTGGAGTAGACATCAGCCAATATATCATCCTCTCCTCCAGTTTCTTATTTACGATACGAAAGAGGAATACAAGCTCATCTTCTTATATAGATCAAGTATTATTCGTATATGGGATATCTCAGGGCGTCGTGCGTTACATATATATATATATATATATATATATATATATATATATATATATATATATATATATATATATATATATATATATATATATATATATATATATATATATATATATATATATATATATATATATATATATATATATATATATATATATATATATATATATATATATATATATATATATATATATATATATATATATATATATATATATATATATATATATATATATATATATATATATATATATATATATATATATATATATATATATATATATATATATATATATATATATATATATATATATATATATATATATATATATATATATATATATATATATATATATATATATATATATATATATATATATATATATATATATATATATATATATATATATATATATATATATATATATATATATATGTATATATACATGTACAATCAGTTTGATTGCATCATATATCATTCATGGTATAATATATATATATATATATATATATATATATATATATATATATATATATATATATATATATATATATATATATATATATATATATATATATATATATATATATATATATATATATATATATATATATATATATATATATATATATATATATATATATATATATATATATATATATATATATATATATATATATATATATATATATATATATATATATATATTTAATATGTATACATGTATCAATATATATGTCACCAAGGTGACAACTAATCCATAAATGAACATCACTGCTAAAATTTTGAATTTTGAAAAGTTTAGATATTTAAATTAGTTATATTTTTCAGATAAGTATTTTTAAAATTTATTAAAAGTAAGTACACATAAATTTCCTACCTTTATTGATTCATTTTTCAGGAAAACGTTTTATGAAATATATTATTGACAACTGTCAAATTTTCGAATTCCAAAAAATGAATACTTCATATGAATATGAATCTGATGATGAATATAATCCACCAAAATATCCTTGCGATTCAAATAATAGATATTTCTTGGAGAAGAACTTCAAAATCTGCACTCAAGATCTTTTAGATGCAGGACCATCAGATTCTCAAACTTTCATATCATCTGATTCAGGTAACGTTGCAAAAAAATTATTTCTGGGCCGTTAATCATGAATATGATGATAAGGTAAACAACTTAAATGAAGGTAGGAATAATATTTTAAAACTATACATTCATATCAAACACGAAGTAAATCTAAGGGTTCTGACATTTCTACTTTTTCTGTCTATTCTTCAAACAACAAAAGTTTTGATGACTGTTTTCAAAATCATGTAGAATCACCTTGTTCCTCTAATCTTATCATAACTTCATCACCTAATTCAGATCTTCACAAAATTAATAAAAAATAAAACGCATGAAATGGACGTATGAAATGAATAAATTCATTATGTTTTGTTATTACAAAATAACAAATAATGGAACAAATAAAAAGGGTATATGTCTAAACTATATAATATGTTCAAAGGAAAATTCCCCAATTGCTGTATTTCAGAACAAAGCATTGCGAATCAAAGACGGTATATTGAAAATAGAAACTTTATATCTGAATCAGAATTAAAATCAATTAAAAACAACGTTCAACAAGAAGAACATTTAAATTTTGTAGTTTCAGATGAAAACCTAGTCCCATTCATGAAAAGCATCGAAAATAAATCAGAAAATTCATCTAAAAATAATGATAACAAAGATATAGAAAATTTATTTCTCAATCAAATGAATTTATTTGAAAATATTGACCCAACTTTAAGACCTAAACTTCCTAAAATTCATTATTCAAAGAAAATTTTCGATTGTATAAACGTGCTTAATGAGAATATTCTTCCAAAGCAACTTGTTAAAGTAATGAATATCTATACACTTCATCTGATTATATATTGTGCCGCTATTACAGTAGTTAAACATTCTGGATACAAATTAGAAAATTTTGGATCTAATTATAATATCAAGAAAAACCTTCATGGCAAAAAAGGTTAGAAGGTAAAATTTCTTCTATCAGATGTGATTTAGGAAGATTGACTCAATATTCCAGAGGTAATCGATCAAAAAACTTATGGCACATATTGGAAAAATATTCCTCAAAATAAAACCCATAAAAATAATGAGATAAGTAATGAACAATTGATAGAATACATCGATACTTTAAAACAAAAACTTTCAGTATACTCTATTAGACTACGTGAATATAAAATAAATTCAGATAGAAAATTCCAAAATAAACTATTCAAAATAATGAAAACATTTTTACAAATTTATTTCAGGTTCAAATGAAAATATTTCTGGAAATGGAGTTCCTAAAATTGATATTTTAACTGATTATTGGTCTTCAATTTGGGCAGTGCCAAGGCAACATAATTCCAATGCAAGTTGGATTTTAAATGAAAGGTCTCGATTTTCTAAAATAGAATGCATGCAATTTGAAAAATTTTCAAACGAAGATATAACATCAGTTATTAAACACACAAAAATTGGAAATCTCCAGGTGTTGATGGTATTCATAACTTTTGGTTCAAGAAATTCTCTTGCGTTCATGAAAAATTGGCTGAATATTTTTCATTTATAATAAAGAACCCTCAGCTACTCCTTTATTTTTCACACAAGGAATTACTTATTTAAAACCGAAAAGTGATAATACTATTGATCCGTCTCAATATAGACCAATTACTTGCCTTCCAACAATATATAAAATTCTAACTGCATGTATTACCCAAAAATTTATACATTTGGAGAATTATAATATTCTTTCCGAACATCAAAAGGATGTAGAAAAACACCTTGGTACTAAAGAGCAACTTGTAATTGATTCTGTTGCTTTGAATCAAGCTCAAACTAAGAAGAAATATTCATACAGCCTTCATTGATTACCAAAAGGCTTTTGACAGTTCTCCCCATTCATGGCTTCAAGAAATTTTGGAAATTTATAAAATTGATAAGACACTTCGTCATTTTCTTGAATTCGTAATGAAAAATTGGAGAACCAATCTTCATTTAAATATTTCAAAACAATCGTTAAAATCCGAAGTAATTCCAATCAAAAGAGGCATTTTCAAGGTGATTCTTTAAGTGCTCTTTGGTTTTGTCTTTGCCTCAATCCATTATCTCATGAATTAAATGCTACTAGTTTCGGCTTCAAAATAAAGAGTTTATTAACTGAATTCAAATTAAGTCACTTAATTTATTTAGATGATATTAAATTATTTGCCGGAACCAGATCTCATTTAAAAGTCTACTTGAGATTACTTTCAACTATTCCAATGATATTCATATGAAATTTGGGCTTCCAAAATGTAAAAATCTTTCTATTGAAAAGGAAAGATCACCTCTAGTTATATAAAGATTTCCAATATCGAAATCGAGCCAATGCATCAAGGAGATACATATAAATATCTTGGATTTTGTCAAGAGAAGACAATTAACCATAGTAGCAATAAAGAAATTATTAGAAGTTCATATTACAAAAGACTAAGAATTATCATCAAGAGTTATTTAACTAGTAAAAACTTTTCAGAGCTATCAACTCCTATGCTGTTCCTATTCTTACATCTTCTTTTGGAATTATTAAATGGTCTAAACTGATCTAAATGAATTACAATGTCAAACGAGAAAATGCTCTGCAAATATCATAAGCACCACCCAAAGTCAGCTGTTCAGAGAGTTACACTACCTAGACATCTTGGAGGTCGTGGATTAATTGATTTAAATAATCTTCATAGTAAACAGATTTTTCATCTACGTTCCCATTTTCATGATAAACAGAGAACGTCTAAATTACATGATATTGTTGTTGCTTCAGATTATAATCTTACACCTCTGAACTTGACAATGCAAAAGGTAGATTTTGATATATTTGATGATAATTCTAAAAGAAAGTTGGATGCAGAAGGAATTACACGGAAAGCACCTAAAGAATTGAAAAATGATTATATTGATGAAATTGCATCGAATAAATGGTTAGTATCTGGAGAATTGTTTGCTGAAACAGAAGCAGCAATTGCGATCCAGGACCAGGTTGTTTTTACAAGGAATTATAGAAAACATATCATCAAACAAAATATAGATGATTCTTGCCGTAGATGTTTCTGTTCTTCAGAAACAGTTTTCATATATTATCATCTTGCTCAGTCCTTACTTCAACAGATTATTTAGAAAGACATAATGCCGTCGCTAATATTATTCACTTCAATCTAGGAATTAAACATGACCTAATTCCCAAAGAAAAAATTTCAAAAATATGAACCTGAGATTATTTGTGAAAATGACAAATATAAACTTTATTTTGATAAAACAATTCTGTGCAACAGAGCTGTAAAACACAATAGACCAGATATCGTTCTTATTGATAAACAGAATCAAATAACATATATAATTGATATTGCTATACCCGACACACATAATATACAAAATAAATACAATGAAAAATTTCTAAATATATGATGCTTGGCGACGAGATTAAAAAAATGTGGAAAATGAAGAAAATATTTATTCTACCGATTATTATTTCTACAACAGGCGTTATTCTAGAAATCTTCACAAAAGTATTGAGATTTTGGGTCTGAAGAAAAATTTGTTTGAACAGTTACAAAAGATAACAGTCATCAAATCTTGTAATATTCTTCGTGGTTTCTTTCCGAAAATAATAATGAGGTAGAGTCATAGGTTTTCTCTTTAGTTTATACTGCTCAGAATCTCATTTCATATTTTATTTATTTGTTTATATAAATGTAATATAATTAACTGACAATTTTGTCATATTTATATTCAGAGCAGTATTCTATTCGATCGTTCACCACTTCACAAAAAACTATTAATGAGTAACATTCAGTGTTACTTGACTAAGGTCCGTACACTGGATTTTTCCGGGAGAAAGCCTCTGACACTACTCGTTGGTACATTGATATCATTGTCTGATGATGCTATAGTATGTATATATTCTGGTAGATTGATATATTCTCAAACATTTAACGTTATCCTAATATATATTTACTCCAGGATATATGTTTTACTATAATCATTGCCTGGCAATATATTAATTACCGATTGGTGGATTTATATTTTCATGAAATCAGTTTGATTGCATGAACAGATATATATATGAGATCGTCGGTATATAGCCCTATATATATATATATATATATATATATATATATATATATATATATATATATATATATATATATATATATATATATATATATATATATATATATATATATATATATATATATATATATATATATATATATATATATATATATATATATATATATATATATATATATATATATATATATATATATATATATATATATATATATATATATATATATATATATATATATATATATATATATATATATATATATATATATATATATATATATATATATATATATATATATATATATATATATATATATATATATATATATATATATTATATATATATATATATATATATATATATATATATATATATATATATATATATATATTTATATATATATATAATATATATATATATATATATATATATATATATATATATATATATATATATATATATATATATATATATATATATATATATATATATATATATATATATATATATATATATATATATATATATATATATATATATATATATATATATATATATATATATATATATATATATATATATATATATATATATATATATATATATATATATATATATATATATATATATATATATATTTTATATATATCATGTCAGTTTGATTGCATGAACAGATATATGGGCAATATCGTCGGGTAAAACCCTTTTTTTATATATATATATATATATATATATATATATATATATATATATATATATATATATATATATATATATATATATATATATATATATATATATATTGTTGCAATGTAAATCAGGTGATATATGTATATATATATATATATATATATATATATATATATATATATATATATATATATATATATATATATATATATATATATATATATATATATATATATATATATATATATATATATATATATATATATATATATATATATATACATGTACAATCAGTTTGATGCATATATATATATATATATATATATATATATATATATATATATATATATATATATATATATATATATATATATATATATATATATATATATATATATATATATATATATATATATATATATATATATATATATATATATATATATATATATATATATATATATATATATATATATATATATATATATATATATATATATATATATATATATATATATAGGGGTTTAAACCTGACGAGTTGACGAGTTGCCGTTAACTTTGAATGTTATGAGAATATATCAATCTACCAGAATATGAACAAACTATAGCATCATCAAACAATGATATCAATGTACCAACGAGTAGTGTCTGAGGATTTCTCCCCGGAAAAATCCAGTGTACGGACCTTAGTCGAGTAACACCGAATGTTACTCATTAATAGGTTCCTTCGTGTGGTGAACGATCGAATTATATACTGCTCTGAATATAAATATGACAAAATTGTCAGTTAATTATATTATATTTATTTATACGAATAAATAAAATATCAAATGAGATTCTGAGCAGTATAAACTAAAGAAAAAACTATGACTCTACCTCATTATTTATTTCGGAAAGAAACCTACGAAGAATATTACAAGATTTGATGACTCTTATTTTTGTAACTGTTCGAACAAATTTTTCTTCAGACCCAAAAATCACAATGCTTTTGTGAAGATTCCTAGGAATAACACTTGTTATTTTTCATTTTCCACATTTTGTAATCTCGTCGCCAAGCATCATATATTTAGAAATTTATTCATTGTATTTATTTTGTATATTATGAGTGTCGGGTATAAATATCAATTAGATTCGTTATTTGATTCTGTTTTCAGTAAGAATGATACCTGGTCTATTGTGTTTCACAGCTCTGTTGCAAAAAATTATATATATATATATATATATATATATATATATATATATATATATATATATATATATATATATATATATATATATATATGTATATACTGGGTGATTCACATATCTATAGCTCGTACACCCTTGAAGTTTTCATTTTTGTTCGAACGGTGAACGGTATTGTATTTAGAAAAGTTTTTTTGGTGAGTAGTTTCGTCACAGTATTTTTTTCTGTAAAATTCATGAAAATAGGCTCTCATCATCGCAAGTTCTTTCGGCCAGAGAATATGAAATTTTTTTTTCGTTTCTTATTGCCCAAGGATAGCTTTATTGATGAATTGAAAGTGAATTGAAATGGATTATTCTCATTCTTTACTGGAGTGACTCAAAAATTGATTGAATTCTGTAGCTGTAGAAATATCATATCTTCATTTTTTTAAATGAAACATCCTGAAACATCATGTATTTTATTATTCATATCAACGCATGGAATATTGTGCCATATTTTGCAGAAGTAACTCTATGTTCATCTTTTCGACCATTTTCTAAATGAAAAAAAATTAAAATAATATAATCAAAGATAGCGAAAGAAGAGTAAATCAGTACATATCACTATAGTTGATAAGAGAAATTGGGATATTTTAAGGTAGTCGTGTACGAAATACGTAATAGATTGGTTTTTGGTGAGATCATCTACAAGGTGTTGAACTATTTCAATAGTGTTCGAAATGTTGCCCGTTTCTCTGTAGACACAACTCAATCCTTCGAAGGAAAGACTGTTGAAGGAATATGGTAAACGATGCCCTTGATATAACCCCACAAGAAAATATCTAGACCCGTAAGGTCCGGAGACCTAGCTGGCCATCTAATAGGACGACCGTGTCCTATTCATTTGTTTCGAAATACATGATTCAAATTTTCCCTAACCTGATCTGAGTAATGTGCCGGAGCTCCATCCTGTCAAAACCACAAATCTTGTCTTATATGCTCCGGTACATCGGCAAGTAAAATTGGTAGATGATTTTGCAGAAAATCTCAATGCATTTCCCTATTGAGGTGCCCGTCGTAAGAGTGCGGCCCAATTAGAGATCCATCTATTATAGCAGCCAATACCTTCAAGGACCAACGATGGTGATGATCTATTTGACTCATGAGGTATTTTTTCCATGGCGTAATAATGAAAGTTATGCCTGTAAACAAGGTTATTCTTGTGGAAAGTTGCCTCGTCCGAGAAAAGAACTCTGCTAAACATATTTGGATTTTCCGCTACCTTCTCACTTGCCAATTGTGAAAATTGATTCGATTTTCAGTCTTGATTGTTCAGTTCATGGTGCAGCTGTACACGATATGCATGAAATTTATTCACTTTCAAGATTCTCTGGACGGAGGTTTGACTTATATATGTTAACTGAGAAATCTCTCTTTGGCTTTTATATAGGTCATCTGTCACTGTCAACAATACTGATAACTGGTTGTCTTCAGCTGTAGCAGTTTTCGGTTTTTACTATTAAATTAAGTGATCAATGTCACAGAAAACAAACTTTTCTTAGATGATCTAAGATTCAGAGTTTCAATTAATTCTATTGACAATAATTCATTCGGGTTCATATAAGAAAATATACAACCAAAACATCTTATACTCAGTATATTTCTTTAGAATAATTAGAAGAAGACCACTATCAATATTTTATAGAAACAATTTGAATTGAAAACCTTCGATCCGTCGAATTTCGAGAATTAATTCAGAAGATATTCAAGACAAAGATGACGGAATCCTCAAAATTCAACAATATCATGCAACGAAAACAATACATTATGATTAA
The DNA here is from genome assembly GCA_013387265.2 of Cryptolaemus montrouzieri. NCBI lineage: Eukaryota > Metazoa > Arthropoda > Insecta > Coleoptera > Coccinellidae > Cryptolaemus > Cryptolaemus montrouzieri. Next base: position 6,229 of record JABFTP020000089.1, on the reverse strand, counting down.
CGAGAAAATTCAAGTAATTTAAAACGTCAAATTTTACTGGCCAAACATGAATAAAGATGTTCAAATCTATATTTATTCTTAAGAATTATGTCAGAAAAGTACAAATGAAAGAACTCCTATTCAATTACAATTCGAACCTAATCCAATTTACTTTAAACCAATTACCCATATTTATTCTGACACTTTTAGATTCATTCATTGATTAAGCATTATAGATTCCTCGTCCAGGTTCGGGCAATGCAGAAAGGAAGCAAATAAAGTAGCATTTTTGTTTCAAATCAAGAATGGATTTCTACACCTCCCTGATTATATTATTCAAAATAGTAACCCTTACTATAACTTTGGAAATTTTACCTTTACAGAGTAGTATTTCATCCAGATCATTTGGAAGAGCTCTTTTATCGAATTGAAATTTAAAATTTATTTATCGCGTAAATTTGAACCAATTCAAATTATTGATATTAGATTGATTTTAGGTCACCAGAGAGAAATAAATAATTATAATAATTATAAAGTTCGACATTAAATTCTGCTCTGTCCGCAAATTATAAGTATCTAATGCATACTACGGAATTAAATATTAATGCTCTTGAAGAATTTTCTAAAAGAAAACAATAAGGACAAAACGAGTACTTATTAACATAGGTGGAAAAATATCAAAATTTAGACTCAGAAGGTGAGAAATTATACAGAAACTATTTTACAAGCTTTGAAAAGGAAAAAAAGAACTAATGAGAAATCAAAACTAAATTGCCATGATAGTAAATGCACTTAAGATACTATATATATATATATATATATATATATATATATATATATATATATATATATATATATATATATATATATATATATATATTTAATATATATTTAATATTTGATTTTAGTAAAAATTTGCTTATGAGTGGTTCAAAAGAACTAGGTAGAAACGCGTTTCTCTTTAGTATGTTCTTCAATTTCTTTCTATTTTTTGTTCTAAATTCAGGGTGTGATAGTTTGATGGCTCTATCCACCAGGCTGTTGATAAGGCTTTCTTTGTATCGGTTTGGTACAATTGATTGAATATTTAGGTGCCTACCACTCCATGTCGGTTTCTGATACCAATTTGTAAATATTTTCCTGTATCGTCGTGGGTTAATTGTATGTCGAGGAAATTGATTTTTTATCTTTTCGATTTCATTGAAAATTGAATTTTTTGTGATATGAATTGAAGAATTTGGTTATCAACTTAATCACTATATATATATATATATATATATATATATATATATATATATATATATATATATATATATATATATATATATATATATATATGAGGGGGTAAAATTCACGAGGTCTTTTCTTTTCCGAGGCCATGTCTCTTTTGACCTTTCAAACTTTTTTGCAGTATGCCACTGATCAGCGTACAATCGATTTTCATCTTAGTTAAATTCAAAACTTCTTTCGACACGTGTAACTTTTCGTATCTCTAACCGATTTCCAGTGTAAAATTATTGAATTTGAATTGTTTATCATTCGCTAAATAAAACGAAAATGATCGAAATATTCGATAGGTATGCCTAAGATTTGCTTTCATTTTGATAGCTCGTCTTCTGAGACTGAACTTATACTTATTCAATTTCAAACTAAAAAAAAAAAGAAAAATCAATAAATAAATAAATTGCTGGAAGTGTCTTCCACCTGCAAGAATACAGGGCTCTGTCTTTCTTCGCATATTATCACGCATTCTTTGAAATATTCCTGAGGTATTTCTTATCGTGTCACAGGAGGTTATCAATCGATTTCTGAATTCTTCTACTATGTTCACTGGAGTGATATAAACTAAAGTAATAAGAAAAATTCTAAACTATTTAAGTCTGGATACCTTGGAGGCCATGGTTCTGGTCCACCCTGACCTATCCATCGGTTGTTGATTGTATTATTCAAGAATTCCCTAGCTTCTTCACGAGAATGCGCCGGTGTCCCGTCATGCATGAACCACATTATGTTTCTCACCAAAAGTGGCACATCCTCGAGCAATAAATCTAACTCCTTCTCAAGAAATTGCCATTAAGAGGAACCGTTCAGTCTGTTACGCAAAAATATGGCCCTAAAAAATAATTTCCAATTATTCCGACCCAGACATTTGGTAAGAATTGTTGTTGATGATGAGATTCTTCAATCAAATGGGGGTTTTCCTCAGCCCAGTAATGACTATTGCGAAAATTTGTGACAGCAATTCTTGAAAAGTAAGCTTTGTCTATGAACATTATTTCACTTTCAAAATGAGCATTTTCTCTTATTTTATCTGAGAATCGTCGGCAGAAATTCAGTCTGGAAGGAAAATCTCGAGGAAGTAGAGTTTCGACGCGTTGAATTTGAAACGGATTCAATATAAAGTCGTGGAGAATCCACCAAACTAGAACATGATAAAAATTCAAATTTATTTCCATTTTTTTTGTACTCACATGAGGATTCAAATCAATAAAATTTAAAACTGTTTTCTCTATATCTGGATTTCTCATAGTTTGAGTTGCACCTTCTAAATGATTATTTGCAGTAAAAGTACCAGTTTCCCTGAACCTTCTGTGGATATTTGAAAATGTTTGCCTGTCTAGTGTTACTCGATTTGGAAAGCGCACCTGATACAATCGCATAGCTTCTGTTGTGTTCCCGTCAGCCGTACATGTTATGGATATCAGCCAATTCGGGGTTAGTAAAATTACCCATGTTCTCTCACAACAATAACTTCAAAAGTCTCAAAACTAATCGTTAATTTAATGAACAATTCGAGCAGACACTGGTTCAACTATAGCAACTGTCAAAATAATGAAATAAATGAAAAAAATCAGAGCCTACTAGCCATTTTTTTAATTAGATGTGCTTTCAATTCTGCGAATACCTACAATTGTTTAATAACTTCTGTCAAGGACGGTTGGAGATACGAATGAATCACAATTGTCAAAAAAGTTTTTAAATTGAACTAAAATGACGAAAATTGATTGTACGCTGATCAGTGGGGTACTGCGAAAAAATTTGAAGTGGGAAAATTAAAGAAAGAGCTCCGAAAACCAAAACACCTTGTAGATTCTAGTTAAAATTCGGGACGTGGAAAGATGGAGGCACAATAAAAATATTTTCATATGGAAATAACATAAAAGATTAATATCTAAAATATGGGAGTTCCTATTATGTAATTCATCTCCAACTTAAGTTAGATGTATCACCTTCATTAGGTGTAACTTTATAAAAATATTTTTTCCTAAGATATTTCAAAATGAAATCGTGAAAATCATAAAAACAAGTATTGATAAAATCAATATAATGGTGAAATTTGAAGGCTGGAGGTTCCATTGATCCAGTTCTTCAAGGGTGATATTAGGAATGTTCTCGTTGTTCGAAGATTCCATGTCATTCGATTTCGTTGGGAAAATCGTCTTCTTGGGTAATATTATGTATTTTTCTTCATCGATTGTGGCAGTTGGAAAAATCTTTTTTCCTGTATTACTAACTGCAGTTGTTGTATGTAGAATACCCATGGAGGGTACGAAATAACATTTTGTTTGTTGTGTACATATTTCCATTTTTTTGAGATTTTCCACAGGGAGAATATTTTCATCTTCTAATAATTTAAGATCTGGTGGATGAAATGTTTTCATTCGTTAACTTCTTCAGTATGATTTTTCAAAATGTTCAGTGTACATTCAGGGGCTTCAACTAAGGAATCTTGATCACAAAGTAGACATCGTTTTGTTGACCATTTTAGCACTTCACCTGGTGAGAGCATAAAGGTTATGTTACCTTTAAAAATTAAAGCACTTGATATTATAAATAGCAAAATTTCCTCTTTGAAAATTATTTTTGTATTACAAAGCTGATGATAGTCTTTAGTATGATGTAATGGCATGATAATTTTTCATCAATTCTAAAAGTTTATGATGGATTTTTGTAAATTAATGGAGCCTCACAAAGCTTACAGCTGTCTGGAATTCATCGAGAACGTTTTTTATATCTTTAAGCTCAAAAGTAAGCAGGTGCATCTGCTCCATTTCTGGTAACGCTGGTACTATTTGAAGTAACTTCAGATTATCTAACAATTTATGGAATTCTTCAGTGTATTTGTTCTTGGGCTCATTTACAATAATGGCAATTTTGTTTTTGATTCCTCATTAGCATTTTTTCATTCTTTCTGATACTTGTAAAATAATTCTTGTAGATAGTTCATCATCAGAATCTAAAGTTCCAAATAAGATTTTTAAAATTTTTCCGCCCACGTTAATTGGTCCTCGTTTTGTCCTTAATTATTCATTCAAGATTTCTTCAAGAGTATTTATATTTATTTCTTTAGTATGCTTTACATATTTATAGTTTTCTGACTGACCAAAACTTGATTCTGAGTTTTTATAATTATCTATTTTTCTCTGGTAATCTATAATTAATTCTTAAAATTGGTTCAAATCTATGTGAAAATTAATTGTAAATTTCTATTCGTTATAAAAGCTCTTCCCAATGAAATGGGTAAAATACTACTCTGTAGAGGTATAATTTTCAAAGTAATAGTTAGGTTATCATTTCGAATAGTATAACTAGGGTGGTGTAGAAATCCATTATGTTTTGATCTGAATAAAAATAATACCACTTGCTTGTTCGTTTTAAGATATTTTTATGATAAATATGTTTATTTTTATTATCGTGTATACGCGGCTTATCAATTTCGAATGCATTGATTTTTTTCGAAAGCAGGGTTAGGTTAGGTTGTTATTGGATTTTTATTAGAGGTTGGATTATCATTTAAAGCGTGATCTCCTTCTGCTGATCTATTTGAATTATTTTTTTCAAGCGATATAAGTCTTCCTGGTTTCGATTTTCCAGTTGTTTTGAAAAATCATTAAGATTCTCTAAATAATTTTCGACGTAATTTTCAATTTGTTCACTGTGAGTTCTTTCAATTGGTAGAATAATTGAAATCCGCTTTGAGTATTTGCTTTGGCATCATTTCAAGACTCGAATGATTAGAATTATTATAGCTTAAAAAGCTTCAAAACCTTCAATAAAATGGTTTTTGAATTCTAATTCATAATCGCTAGTAATTTTGCTTGGAATACCATAATTAATATAATAAATAACTAATTTGTCTAAAATTGGTAGCATTGTCCAAATATATATATATATATATATATATATATATATATATATATATATATATATATATATATATATATATAACGGAAAGTGTTTGAGGTTAAAACTTATAGTTTGCAGAGTGTTTTTACGCGTTTCGACACTCATCAGAAAACACTCATTTCTGCACAATTATTGTCTAAATCATAATTTAAGTAAAACACGTAGCTATTCACCTTACATTCTCTCATTACATCATTATCATCACCGGTATAACAAATACAAAAAAACAGGACAACAATAACAGGCAATAACAATTAATATTTGAGTATAACTGGTTGCACCAATCTATTGAAAGGTGTATTCAAATTATCAGACTATTGTAGACATTCATAAATCCGTCAACGTCAGCTCTTGAATTCACTGTCTTAGGTTCTTGTTTGATTGCGATCATTTCTAGAATGTTTCTTTCAAAGTAGTAGCTTTCAGATGCAAGAACTCGTACATCAGCAAAATTAACTTTATGTAGTTGTTCAATGCTATGTTTCGCTAGGGCGGTACTTTTTCTATTAGATCATACGGAGTAGTCGTGTTGGTATATTCTTCTATGCAAGTATTGCTCAGTATTACCGATATAGCACGCTGCACAGTCCTGTCAATGAACCTAGTATATACAGTGTGTTTTGTTCTCATATTTCACCCTTGGCCTTAGAGTGGTGAAAATTTGTTTGAGGTAGTTTTAAGGTTTGTGTCCAATCTTGATGTTGTAATTTTCTAGGCATTTATCAATTTGATGTGACAGTCCGGGTGTATAAGTGAGGCCGATGTATTTAAAATCAATTTTTACTTTTCTCCTTTGTTCTGTGTTGTATAGTTCATGTATTCTTTCCCTTAAGAGTGGTTCAAAATAAATAGGTGGAAACGCGTTACTTTTTAGTATATTCTTCAATTTCTTCATATTTTTTTTTCTAAATTTAGGGTTGATAGTTTGATGGCTCTATCAACCAGACTATTGATAACGCTATTTCTGTATCGGTTTGGTACAATTGATTCAAAATTTGGAATCTACCTCTCCATGTCGGTTTCTGATTCCAATTTGTATATATTTTTCCTGTATCGTTTTTTT